>JAQQSY010000637.1:0-14944 GCA_028646535.1 Procyon lotor | reverse complement strand
ATACCTGAAAGATAAATGTGAATTTGCGTCTTCATCTGAAGTGACACTTTCTTTTAAATCTTCTTTTTGAGTCCCATTCCCAATGTCTGCCCATGGAAGAGCTGTTGATCAATGCATAGATGCCTGTACTTTGTTAATTTGTCATCCTTCTCCTCTCTCCCTGCCCCCATAGTGGAAAGGTGAGATCCAGGAGTTTTGCCCCAACACCAAAATGCTCTTGGTTGGCTGCAAATCTGACCTTCGGACAGATGTCAGTACCTTAGTGGAGCTCTCAAATCACAGACAGACGCCAGTATCCTATGATCAGGTATGTATGTTGTCAGGGTGCAAATGTGGTTTTCAAACAGTGACAGAAGTAGGGGCACCTGGGTGGCTCAGTGGGTTAAAGCCTCTGCCTTCGGCTCAGGTTATGATCTCAGGGTCCTGGGATCGAGCCTGCTTCTCCCCCCTCTCTCTGCCTACTTGTGATCTCTCTCTCTCTCTCTCTCTCTCTGTCAAGTAAATAAATAAAATCTTAAAAAAAAAAGTGACAGAAGTAGAATCTCGCTCCTAAGAAAATGAAAGTAGCCCCTTTTCTAAAGGCTCAACCAGGGGTCAACTCCAGGTTGAAGGCTCTTGAGTAAGAGGCAGAGTGAACGTCCCGTGTTGGGATGGTGACATCTGGAGGAAAGGGCTGGTGATCTTGTGGCCGCGCCTTTCCAGCGAGCATCGGAGCCCCCGTGACAGACAGCCCAGAGCTCAGATTGCGAAGATGGCACAGTGATCTGGGGCAGGCAGGGGACTGGCTAAGATTTTGATGGTGCTTTGATGCCTGGCCTTCTCAAAAAGCTTTCCAATATTTTTTTAGCAGTTTATAAGGATTATATAAGGATAGATGTGTATGCATAAATAAGACAAGTCTGGGAAACATCTTTCAAAATGTGAAATGCCCTGTCATTGAGTAATCACATGATATTTGATTACTGAATATATAAACAGTAGCTCATATCCCTGCAACTCTCCTTGGGTTTAAAGTTAAATAGATCTAAGAGAAGATGTGGTCAGATTGGTAATACTCTTTGAGAGAGTTAATCTTATTTTACACTCAGCAGTACAATGAAATACTTAAGAAGGACAAGGCCGGTGAAGTAGAACACTCCATAAAACTGTCTTTTAAGAGATTCATCATTTCTGTAGGCGTTTCCCCCAAGTATCTAGAAGGGAGGAGGATCGCTTTCAGACGTTCATTCTCCTAAAACTTAAAACCAGCATCTAAAGAGAGTTAAAGCTGAATTAGCTAGAATTTTCCTTGCTATTATTCATCATTTTAAATACTGCAGTCATCGCTGTCTTACATGTCCAACTGATAAAAACCTAGTTACTTCACTAAGTCATTTTGGTGCACACATGTTTATTGCCGTCCATACCTTGTCTGGTCCGTGTTAAGAATGTCCATATTTTGTGTTTCCCAAAGTTCTAGATGCCACAACACGGTTACTCCTTTTTGGCCATACATTTCAAAATGGGTTCTAAATAGCCTCCCTTCCCCCTGGTTTTTATACAGCCTGTTGACTAGTCTTGAGCACCATTTACACTCAAGAGAAATCAGACTTTCGCACCTCTGGGAAGTCAATCAAGCACTCTCTATTGAGTGATGATAATCGAACATCTTAGGGACTGAGGCTTGGCTGCAGCTATTTATGAAATAATTTATTATTAAAATTTCATCATAATTTTTCAAATAATATTTCATAATCATGAAATAATTAAAATTTCAAAACGGGGCAGATTTCTTTTGCAGCGACACTTGGAAAATACAGTTCACATGTTAGAAATGTTTTGTGCCACACTGTCATTTTGTGGTCTCAGGAAGACACTCTATAACTTTCCCCCAAGACTTACTGCTGATTACGATGCATTCTTTTGCTTTGCAGGGGGCAAATATGGCCAAACAGATTGGAGCGGCCACGTACATTGAATGCTCAGCTTTACAGTCAGAAAACAGCGTCAGAGACATTTTTCACGTTGCCACCTTGGCGTGTGTGAACAAGACAAATAAAAACGTTAAGCGGAACAAATCACAGAGGGCCACAAAGCGGATCTCACACATGCCCAGCAGACCAGAACTCTCTGCGGTTGCTACGGACTTACGAAAGGACAAGGCCAAGAGTTGCACTGTGATGTGAACCCCCCCCCTTCTCTTTAAGGAGGACAAGGAAGCCTCGTGTAAAGAACACAAACCACAAAACAAAAAGGTGAAATCTGAATGACACGCACAGCCAGAGTCACGTGTTCTGGAGGCTTAGGAGGTGTTTGAAAAGATGCTCATCTTTTTGGAATCCTGTCCTTCGGTTCGGCATGTAGAACAGGTGGTGACGTGAACACGTGGAAGGGTTTGGAAGTGTGACTTGAAAAATATGCCAAAAAAGAGAGATTCACATGGGCTAGAGGTAGATAAGGAGGAATACGAGGACCTCCCCGAAGAAGAATCACGCTCTGAATGGTGCTTGCGTTTTTGTTTTCTTTGTTACAATCTATTCATGGATCTCTGCTTTGATTTGATTTTTAAATGTTTTAATCTCCTTTACAGAAAAGTATATATTAATATACCGTCCTCATTGGGGAACTGGCACTGTGACCTTAGCGTTTAGTTTTCTAGAGGATGTGATCTAATTTCCACCTAGCTCATCATTAAAATGGAAATTGTATCAGGACCCATGGGATATTCCAGAGGAAAAGTTGGGGAGGCTTTTTTGAAATCGTGCCTTCCTGAAGATAGCTGAGCAAGGTGGTTCCGAAGAAAGGCTTTTGGAGTCTTGTAAGAAATGCAGACCAGCACTGCGAAGATCAGATAGATCAACTAGAAAAAAGGTGTCCATTTTTATTCAGTCTGATGGTTCTGTTCATCATTGTGATTGTCATGAAAAAGTGGTAAATTGCCCAGTGTAATATTTTTGTGCGCTGTTTAGAAAAGAGGGTGTGTGATTTCTTTTGCCATCACTGCTGAAAATGCAAAGTCGAAGAAGAGGTGTTTCGGTTTGACGTCCTAAAATGATCCAAGGGGGGGGGAAGATAATGTAGGTACTATTTTCGCCTGAAGAGATAATGAAGGAATAGTGGCAGAAAGCACAGTTTGTGAGTAAAGCTGTCTGGAATTCAGTCACCAAAAGTACAAAGCAAAAGGCCTATTGATTAAGCTCCGGAAGTTGACAGCATTTGATGATCTCTTGGTTTATTTCACTTTCTTTAAAAGAACAGCTATAAGAGAAGACCCTCTTACCTAAGCTTTAGAGAAGCCTTAGAAGAAAAGTCTGCTATGTCAGTCCCGCCCATACTCGGGTGTTTACAGAGAGTGATCGCTAACCTTCACTCACCCAGATTCACCCAAGGCCCGTGTTCAATACTTGATTGCTGTTGTTAACACAAAATAATCAGCATTTAAAAGAGTTTACAGATATTTTTTTGACCAGTTCCTTGTAGAGCTTCTTTCAGAGAAGAAACCAGACCGGACCTGTTTATTGTTGGCGCTTGTTGAAAACGAGCTTTCTTTCCAATGATAGAGCTTCATTTTTGAAGTGTTGAAGCTGTGCCCCCATTAAATTGTGGCAGGAGAGGAGATTAAGGTAATTACAACACTCAGTTCTTTGTCTTACAAGCACTTTGTTTTGTCTCTGCAAGAAAATACCATTCCAGTCATTTCCCACGAAGTACAGACGTTTTACCGACGGAATATGCTTTGGTCGATGCCGCATTATGCTTTGGGCAGTGTTACAAGATAGCTGGCAAGTGCTTTCTGTATTTAAATATTGTAAAGAGAAAAATAAGTTATAACTGTTAAAAAGCAGAACTTTCGTTGCATTTTTTTAAATGTTGAAGTCACTTTGTATGTTTGTTTGGTCAATGTTTCTGCAGTATTTATTAAAACATACTTTTTTTTTTCCTTCCAATAAAAAAGTAACCATGTCTTTGTCTAAATGTGATTTGTCCGTCATTATCCACTTCCGGATGTAGCTGTTTGGTTTTGTTTAGTACAGACGATGAGGGCATCTGGCCTCACATTTTCTTGAACTAGTTGGCTTTGAAATTTTTTGATTCTCACCAGTAGTGAAAGTTTCCTGGGGAAAGAAAAATCGCATAGATAAGAGGTTTTCATGATGATTTCAAATTACAAGAAGAAAAATGGAGTATTATCAGATAAGTGATTTGATCATAGAAAGAGCTAGGATACCGCACAAGATTAAAAAATAAGGAAAGAGGGGTGCCTGGGTGGCTCAGTGGGTTAAAGCCTCTGCCTTCAGCTCAGGTCATGATCCCAGGTTCCTGGGATCGAGCCCCGCATGGGGTTCTCTGCTCAGCAGGGAGCCTGCTTCCCACCCCCCCTGCCTGCCTCTCTGCCTACTTGTAATCTCTCTCTGTTAAATAAATAAATAAAATCTTTTTAAAAATAAAGAAAGAAAGAAAGAATTTTAAAATGGTAAAAAATTGGGAAATTCCAAAAAAAATAAATAAGGAAATTCCTTGAACTCTTCAATAGTGAGACAGTAGGATGCGGTCTCAGGCCTGGTTTGCTTTCCCACCCTTGGTCCCCGCCCCCACCCCATCCCACCCCCAGCCTCCGTCCCTAACCCAGCCATCTACCTTGGATTACGTGTTCTTGTTCACAGAGGCCTACTGTGTAGCTGACCCAGGACCTAGCTGTTAACAACAATTACGGGGAAGGGAAAAAAGGCAGAAGGAAAAAATGGCCTTGTTTATGGTAGCAGCATCTCTAAATAACATGGGAAGATAACATAAGCTGCTCCAGTGACCTGAAAGATGTAAGTGTAGAATAGCTTTGAAAAATCTTGACACGTCAGTTCCACAGAAGTGTCCAAAGACACCCCGTATAGGACTTCAAGACTCAGCTATTCTTTCTACATAGCTAAGTCACTTCCTATAAAAACTGCATCCTTGTGGCTTTTTAAAAAATGTCTTTAGCAATCTTGGAGGTATCGTTACTTGCTTGGAAATGATTCTCAGCACAAAAACCGAGGGGAAAACCAGAGGAGCTGGCATGAGTGAACAAATTAAAGAGCACTGACAGAATAGGATAGCCTTATAAGAAAGTTTAGAAAGCATGAAAAATGACCAAAAATGTAACTCATTCTTGTCAGTTAGCAGCAAAGGAAATAAAAATACTTTCCTAATCTTGGTGTTGAGTAACTTCTAGGTTTAATATCTAAATCAGGCTTGCAGGAGACTCTTTTCTCAATAGTGACAGGCACAGAAACACACACACACACACACACACACACACACACACACACACACACACACACACGGCTGAGGTTCTGCTGACCTTGGCAGTATTTTACAGGTTGTACAGTAATGTTTCCCCCTAGTGAATTGTTCCTTTCCAGCGGCTTTAATTTGTTAAACCAAAAAGAAAAAAAGTTTGTCTTCAGCCCTAGGCTTGTATGCCTTCCTTTTCTCCTCTGACTTTTTGCTTCTGCAAACATTTATTCTAAGCATTCTGTAAGCATTCCTTTCTATTGATTAATGATCATGATTAATGCTTCTTTAAATACTAAAAGGTGATTTTCAAACTTTGAGTAAGACTTTAATTGTGTCTCTCTCACTTCTATTAATCTTTTCCAGGAATAGTTGCTTGGAAAATTCTGGTCTTTTAGAAAATGTGCCTTAAGTACAAATTTAGAAAGAGCCCAGTGAATTATTTTTTATTAAAAGGAATAAAAAAAACCCCACCTCATTCCCTTAAGACTGCTGAAACTCTGAAAGCTTCCTAGCCTCTTTTTGATGGATTATTTTCACATTAGCATTCTCTTTTAAATCACCCCAATTTTTATTTATGTCATTCTTTCATTGGCCACGTATTTTTGAGTACTTACTATGTGCCTAGCATTTTTTAGGCTTGGAACATAATCACAACTAAAAAAACTTTGTCGCAAGAGTTTACAACCTAGTAGAGGGAGACAGGATGCACAACGTCTGGGTGTGATTTCCATCAATATTAACTGAACCGGAAATGCTAGGTGGGTGATAAACATTCTGATGTGTAGCAGGTACACCTACGCAAAGAGCCACCGATGTTCCACATTTCTATGTATAATAACAATGGTGCAAAAGGAATTGTCAAGGGATCCTAACAGCTGGAGTCTGTTTATGGTGACCGAGGAAGAGCAATATGAATGATGGCTGCCAGTCATCATTTTAGTTCTTGTACAGTGACTTAGACTTCTGTGACTGGGTTGAAAGCCCATGGGGGAAAGGATCCTTCCTATCTGAACCTGAACGGCCCCCAATCTGTTTGTTATACAATGTGCTGGCATTGTGAGAGATTTGTAGGTACTTTCTGTGAAGTCTTCATTTGTTGAACATACTAGAAAAGTGAAGTTTGAAATAAATGGAAAAAAAAACAATTATAAAATGAAATGAACTCTCAGGAGATTACAAAATTAACTCAGGAGGTATTTATGATAGCATTTTGGGTGAAGAACCCATTATTTATCTGGTGTTGAAAACAGGTATTTAGTAGGAGTCTAAAGAATCTTTGAAAATATTCGCTAACAGCGAAGTCTAAAACTCTGTCTCTGACCCCCTTGGGAACGCAGGAAACAAATTCTAATGAACCTTAAAACAAAAAAATTGAGGAATGGCAAAACCAACTCACTCTTTGAGATCGTTTGTTTGTTTTCTTTTCAGGTTTTGTTTCTTTTGAGGGGAATCTTTAGTGACGTTCTTCTGTGAACACTAAAAGAAAATTTTTAAAAGGCATTCCACAGTGGAAATGAAAACGAGACCAGTAATGGTCCCCCCACCCTCAAAGTAATAGTTACCACTGAAATCGCACAAATTATGTGCCAGGCACAGTTCTAAATGGTTTCTATAAATCACTCATTCTCCATCACAAGTCTGTTCAGTAGGCTAAGTCCCATCAAGTTGCCCCTTTTCAGGTAAGGAACCAGGTATTTTCTTCAGGATCCCACAGAAGACGCAAGCTTAGAACTCGGGCAAGGCAGTCTGGGTCTACAATCCCACGCTCTTCACCACAACACCGTCTTGCCATAACAAACACTTCATGGGGATGGTGTGTGTCCCAGGTGCATGAAAGCCGAACATCACGGCCTTGCATCTGCCTGCTGAGCCAGAGTGACTGCATCCACCCTGATCTCCCCGGGGCTGCACCCCTCCTAGTCCTTCCCGCCATCTCAGCTACCTCCTGACTCTCCTCACACTCCTCTTCCCTTTTCACCTCTGCCTTTACTTCTATGCATGTTTGCCCTGCTTCTTGGGAGGTGAGAGCATTCTCAGGAGACAATGAAAGGACCGTCTTAGTCTGCTGAGGCTGCCATAAAAAATATCACGGACTGGATGGACTACACAACAGACATTTATTTGCTACAGTTCTAGAGAAGAAGTGCAAGATCAAGGTTTGAGCCCACTGTGTTCCTGGTGAGACCTCTCTTTTTGGGTTATAAATGGCCACCTGCTCGCCGTGTGCGCACGTGGCCTTTCTTCAGAGTGGGTGGAAGGAGAGGAGATATTTTCCTCTTCCTAAAAAGCCATCAGTCCTATTGGATTAGGACCCTAACATTTATGATCTCCTTTAAACTTAATTACTTGCCAAAAGCCTTATCTCCAAATACAGTCACTTGGGGAATTAGGGCTTCAGCATATGAATTTTGGGGGACACAAATCAGCCATAGCGGGACCCACAGATGGTTGACACATAAGGCCTTGGATTTTGACATACAAAATCCAAGAAAGCCAATTAGAGGAGGAAGCTACTCTTATTCACTTGTGATTTCACAAAGGTACACCCTCAGAAAATTGCTGCTTAAGGATGTTGATAGCTAAAACTTACTTTCCCTCGCAGGCGGCTGATATAGTTCTAGAGCACAGAGTTGGACAGGGAACGCTCAACTCAATTCAAACAAGGCAGTGATTTCCATTGGACTGGTCATTGCCGGGGCGATTAACTAACCATAGCAGAGCTGAGGAAAATGCTATGTGTATCTGTCATCAGGATCCTGTGGTAAGGTTTCCTCTTTTTTAAGTGCCATTGTACCTTTCTGGAAAAGAAGTTTGTCATCCTCTTGTTTGTCTAATTCCCAACCTTCTCAGCCCTTGCCCCTCATCTACTCATTGTCCAACTGGGCCCAGTGGTCATTTCTAATCATTTGTTCATCTTTCTTCAAACATCTCCTGTGGAAAGACGGTCAAAGGCAATCAGCCAGTGTGACTTTTACGGTCTTTTTAACATCTTCAGACAGTCTGAGAAGATCTGGAATTTCTTAGTCACTTTGTGCCCAGATTGACCCCAGTCTGTGAGTGTGGACCTGTAGGTCTCCTTTTTCTGAGACAGCAGGACCTCCAGGGTGTCTTGAAACGCCCTTGACTTTTAGCTCTGCAAGGAAGGGACCGACATTTCACGTACCAATGTATACTCGTCATTTGCAACAGTAGATAGCAGGTTAATTAACTAATTAAGTCACAACTTGAACTACCAAATGAAAGGGTGCCCCTTGGGTTGCTAAGGCCTGACTTGAACCATGTCTAACAGTCTGGGTTAAGCCGAGTTCTCAGGATTATCTCAGCCTCTAAGAAGCTTGCTGGGTCTGGAATTACCCTAATGGGAGGACAAGACTACACAGGAAACCTTTGTGTACCTGTGGCCATCTGGAATGTACTCACCCCATTTTTATCCCAACCCCACATTTGCCCCCTTCTCCACTGCACACATCTCTACTCTCAGGAAAACACCAACCTATGAGAATGTCACAGAACATTCTCATTTTATTTAGTTATAAAGCACAGTTATAAAGCAGTAATAATATAATAATTTTATATTATATTATATTATATAACTTTATAAGTTATAAAGCACTAATAATTATAATATTAGAATAATATTGCAATATATATCATATTATTATTACTTGAAAATCCTCCCAGTTTTCTAACCTTTGTACAAAAATAATCTGGAAGTGGGGTATGTGACAAATTGCTGTGGAGGGAGGACTCCTTCATTCTTTATGTCTCCCAGAAGCAGTTGACCACTTGTTAAAAACTTTGGGTTTCCTTCCACTCCAAACACACAGTTCTTTCCGTCTTTTCTCACCACTTGTTCATGCTTAGCTATATGAATTCCTTTTCTACTTTTTCGTTTTCTGCACATCATATCTGTGAACATGGCTCTTCCTACAAAACGGTGGCATAAGAAGTAAATAGAGGCAAACAAAGGCAAGAGAGGCTGAAGAGCGGCTCCCCATGCATGCTTGCTTCCTAACCCCATTAACTGCAAATGTTTCTCTATGTGGCCAAAGGGACTTTGCAGATGTGGCCAGGTTAAAGATCTTGAGATGGAGAAACCATTCTAGATTATCCAAGTGGGCCCCATACATTGATGATGTACTCTGCTCCTGTCCTATATTCCAAAGACAGAGTCTTAGAAGAATTAGAAGACAAAAAAAATAAAATCAGATTACAAATTGCAGATATTTTCTCCCCTTTGTAACTGTGTTGAGAACAAGGACTAGTCCAATGCTGTCAATGAAAACAGAAGTGATCCTTTGTTTTCCAAATGCAAGCTCGTACTTTTCTTGGGATTAAAAAAGAGAAGGCACAGGTGTTCTCCTGATCCCATGTACAGAAGCAAGCGGGTATTACTGTTCGTAATCAATAACAAAAGGAGTGACATGATGTCTCAATAAAGACCTAAGCACCATAGCGTGAGTGTGTGTTACTGGAGAAAAGAGGCCCTGGATCTATACGGTAAGACCAATTAACTTCAAGAGCAAAGTAGCAGTCACAGCTGAGCTGTCCTAAAGAACAGAATTCAGCAATTCAAATCCCAAGCCTTAGTTCCTTAACGAGGGACAATGTGAGTGGCATCTCTTCTTCTCTGACCAAGTCACTTTTATATTTTATTTATTTATTAAAGATTTATTTATTTATTGAACAGAGAGAGAGAGAGAGATCACAAGTAGGCAGAGAGAGTGAGAGAGGAAAGCAGGGTCCCTGCTGAGCAGAGAGCCCGATGCGATGTGGGGCTGGATCCCAGGACCCTCAGATCATGACCTGAGCTGAAGGCAGAGGCTTTAACCCACTGAGTTACCCAGGTGCCCCATCAAGTCATTTTTTTAATTTGTGAGACTTTCCTACTGCTTCCCCAGGATCTGTTACACCCCACCTTAGGCAGGAGTGAGTCATCCTCTCTGCAGCTTTAGATAAAACATGGTGGGGAAATCCCCTTAATGCTGACTTAATTATAAAGAAATGGGTGTCTGGAGAAATGGGAACAGATTGCTTCTATTTTTAAGAAGTCATCTAGATTTATGGAAACAAACTTCCCGGCTGCGGAAGTCCGGGTGTGTTGGCAAAGTGTGGTCCTGAAATGAAGCTGTCAGCCAAGAGAAACCAAACCTCGTCGGGGTTCATATCATGGCCACTTTTGTTACTCTCTGATGTCCTGCTGGGGTGGGAAGAAAATATCTTTCTAGAAAGAGTGCTGCCAAATTCCTTGGCATCTCTTGACATCACTCAAGAGAAAAATTGGGTTGGATGTGCCGTTTGCGAATGACACAAACCAAGGTTGAGAAGTGGTGGATGAATGGTGAGCTGGCAGGAGAACAGAAGCTGAGTGGTGAATGAGAACCTTTTAGACAGCAGACTCCAGATCTCTGCATTTTTTTTTTTTCACATTGTTACTCCTTTAAGTGCTGTCCACAAGGAGATGCCGAGAAAATGTTTTTGGTGATAATTTATGTCTGAGCTCTTATTCTAATCAAACCACCCTAGAAAACTCGGGGTTGTTTCTCATAAAACTGGGACAGGAGACAGTATCGTTTCAATTCATTTTTATTGCCATTATTTCTAGTTTAATGGAGAGCAAAAGAAGCCATGAGGAGAAGAGAGGATGGATAAAAAAATACAATGCCTGCTACCTTCCCTTGTGAAGCAACAGAAATTGGCTTCAAACTGGCTTCCCATCCTTTTATGGTCATGTTCTACCATTTTTGCATGATTTCTAAGGTACAGCATCTTCTGTTCCTGGTTTGCCAGTTGAGACTCATCTCTTACCACATATTCCTTCTTCACAGTCACTAGTTTCCTCCCTCCTGTGGTCTGCTTCAGCCCCAAGGAGCTTCTTTAAGTTCTTTTAATACCTCTTACAGTCCGTGGACCACTAGTCCCCACTCCACATAGGTCATAATCTGATCCCAAAGTGTAGAGGTAATTGCTTATAAGGGAGTTATTTACACAGTACTACATATAGGATGTGACCATTTTTTCCAGTCCCAACTAAAAGAATAAAATATTAATATATGTTCTTCTGCATTCCTTAGTTTGCATGAAAACTAGGAAAAAGCCTATTGTCATTATATTCTCTGTCATATATTCCTTCTACCAGAAATACTCTTCTCTCTTCCTATAGTTGGCTTTGGTTATCTGGCAAACTTGTTCTGGTCCTTCAAATCTCAACTCAGGTAACACTGATCTAGGTATATTCCCACCGACCTTACAAGTTGGGTTAAATGTTCCGGTTTTCTGGATCTAAGGGACTTCCCATGTAACAGGATGTATCACAGTATGAGGGGACATATCTGCCTTTTTCATCATTACAACCAAACATCTGACCTCAATTCTGGCACACACTAGGCTCTCAATAAACATGTGTTTATTGAAGGAATGCCAAATTTGATATTCTTCCTTCATTTTCCCTGCCAATACCAGCCCAGTCCCACAGAAAGGAAGAAAGCAAACCAGGGCTATGCTCATCTGAAGCCAGGAGACTGAAACTCATGTGCCAAGAACATGTGCCAAGTGGAGATGGGGAAGGGGGATGGAAAACCATCAAAATAGAAGATGAGACATAATGAACAACATTTGAAAGAATAGGAAAAGTGCCTAAGACATTTTTAATTTGACTCCAAGTGAATACATGAGAAAAATAAGCAATTATGTTTAAGAAAATAGATTCAGTCTTGATATGAGGGGTAACAATAGGGAAGAAAATCTTCAGGAAACCTTTCACTAAATTTTCAGAGGCACTCAGTCCATGCAAATCGTGACACTAGAGTCAGGCCTCTGAAATGAAAGAGGGATTGGAAGGGTCCAGAGTAAACCTCATTATAAAACAAACTTCAAAAAACTGAGAATATTCTAATATTCTAAATATGAAAAATAAAGTCATTATTGCTTTCAGGCAATCCATGTTATTTCAAGATAAGAAAATGAAGTAGCAAGACTTGCTTTTCATAGAATTTGGCTTTATCGCTCTGTTGTCATTATTCAGCTGTGAGAGAGTACGGTCAACATTTTTCATTTTTGCTTAAGAAAAACGAAATAGAAGCTAACAGAAAATGCAATTAGAATACAATTTGCTCTAAAGAAGAACTTAACAATAAGAAGCACTAAGTATCAGAAAGGACACCGAAGCGAGCACGGAAGTCTTAGAACAGACCTCCAGCTGTCCAGAGGTAAGGTTGATGATACCTTCCCAAAGCAAGATCCCTTCTGGCCCTAGCATCATGATTAATGGCATCATGAGCTCATCATATACATGTACCTCAATATGGTAGACAGGCATGGAGACACAGGTTCAAATCCTGGCTCTTCCACTTCTCCATTTCTAGATATATCTGAGACTTTATGTTTTCTCCTAAGAGATGGAATGATAATGAGGATAATAATACCTACAACATAGGTTTGCTACGAGCATCTTATTTTTCCTTCCTCCCTCCCTCCCTCTTTTTCTTCCTCCCTTCTTCTTTCAGAAATATCTGCCTTCCTCCCTTCTTTCTTTCTTTCTTTCCTTCCTCTTATTTTATTGTGAAAAGAACACTTAACATCAGATCCACCATTTTTTTTAAAGATTTTATTTATTTATCGGAGAGATCATGAGCAGGGGGAGTGGCAGAGGGAGAGGGAGTAGCAAACTCCCCATTGAGGAGGGAGCCCAATGAGGGACTCTATCCCATGATCCTGGGATCATGACCTGGGCTGAAGGCAGAGGCTTAACCGACTGAGCCACCCACATGCCCTCAGATTTACCTTCTCAACTGGCAACAACTGCCTTTTAAGTGTAATATATAATATTTTGACAATGGTTTCTACAATGTTGTACAGTAGATCTCTAAAGCTCATTCGTCTACTTCTAGATTTTAGCATGATCCCAGGGAAGCTCTTCTTACCCCACCTGATGGTGTCACTTTCCTCATCAGACGGTCTCACGGCACTGGCTGCCTCTCCTTCTTAGCACTATCACAGCTGTAATCTGATACTTACATCTGTGATTCTTTGATTAATCTGTGTCTCTGGTACCTAGTCTCGCATCTGGAACATAATAGGTGCTTAATAAATTTAAGGATGAAGGAATCATTTAAAAATGAAGATATACCTGAATAAAGATTATGATTACTAAAAAGAGTAAGAGACATAAAATGGCACATCCTTAACTCAGTGCCTTGTCTCTTAGGCAATGTCATACCTTTCGCTAGCAAAATTTCCCATTGTTCTCATGGGAAAATATCATCAGGACTTTTTCAGTTAAATTCTTTGTTTGCTTGCTTTTTCAGAAATGCATGTAACTTACACAGCTACCAACAAGCTAATCCAGGAGATGTTTGGGAATGTTCGGGAGCTAGAAGGCTCCATAGTGCAGTTCCTACCGTGTTTGCTCCCCAACAAGATTTATCTTTGTCTGTCCTCCAGTCCCTGCCTGTAACCCCCCCAACCCTGCAGAAAAACATGCCTCCAACAAGTCTACCCAAAACCACAGGGACCACATCCTTAAGCAACAGATAATTACACAGTAGCCAACTTTTTTTTTGGCTCGCTTATCTATCATTTTTCATCCTCCCTGCTTTCTTCTCACTGTCTCTTGGTTCTTGCTCTTTTAACCCAATGTAGCTGCTTGTGTTACTATGTATAACCCACCGTAGTTTTACTTCTCCTGATAATATTTTCAGAGCACCTTAGTGCGCTGCTGAGGCCAAATGAAGATCATGGATTCCTTTTGACAAAGTGAAAGCGATTTTTAAAATTTTTTTAAAGAAAAATGGAACCCGATTCTTAGAACGTAGTTCTTTAAATCTTCGTTAAGTCCTCCGCAAATCTGTCCTGTGGATGGTTGTAATAATGATCACTACATTGTAAGATCCATGAGTCTAGGAATTCTATTCCAGCATCTAACACAGTATCTAGTGTGTAATGATTATCCAATGAGTATTTGTTAAATAAACAATGAAAAATTATTATACAGTGAAAGCATGGGCCTTCTTTATACAAGGTATATGATAGCAATGAGTTATATTTGGACAGAATTAAAAATGGACCTACTTTTGCCCTATATGAATTAGAATCATCAAATTATATTGTAGTATAGTGTAGTATTTTAGAGATGGAAGGGAATTCTGAATCTCCTCATGTTGACCAAAGTAAAGAGTAGTGCAGAAAGAAAAAAAAAAAAATACACTTCTCTCCAGAATATAAGCAATGTATATAAAAACTTGCAAGGATTTTAAATTATTATTAAAATTATCAAAGCCATTACAAAAATTAAAGCCTAGAGAGATTACTGGTTGATATCTCCTGATGAGTGAGGACTGAGTCATGTCCTTCTTTTTATCCCTCCTTGGCATCTTTCATACACGTTCACTAAATATTGGTTTCCTGGTTGCTCAAACAAATAATGTCCAGGAATTTCCCTGAATTGATTTACCCACTGTTTTCTGTTCTACCTTCTTGATCCTTCCACTTTTATGAGCAGCATGACTTGGTGAAAACCATTAGCTGACACTTCCCCTTTAAGGGAATGGTTCCGTATGGGCTTGTTATAGTTTCATATGGTTTTATTATAGCCAAATCTTATAGCGCACACGTTAACATCAAATACCACTGGAAAAAAGTTCTTTTTCTTCTTTTCAGGGGTCTGGAGCTTTGTATAAAACTAGATAATGAG
>JAQQSY010000635.1:0-14945 GCA_028646535.1 Procyon lotor | reverse complement strand
TGCGAGCAGGGAGAGGGGCAGAGCGAGAGAGCATCTCAAGCAGACCCCGTCCTGAGCGTAGAGCACCACGCAGGGCTCGATCCCACGACCCGAGATCATGACCTGGGACAAAAGCAAGAGTCGGCTGCCTAACCAACCGAGCCCACCTCCTCTCTCTCTCCCGGCGCGGCGACGGCAGTGTTTTCTAAGCTACAGGTGCTCCTCGCACCGAACCCCCGCCTCCCGCAGTGGTGGGGCCGTCGTGGACGCAGCCACCCACAGTAGCCCCGCAAACCGCAGGCGAGGCTTGTGTCTCAGATGCGCACGTCGTGGTTCGTGCCGGAGCCGGGATGGGAAGTCAGTGCTGACTCCTCAAACCTCCGAGCCAGGGGGGCCTCAAGGTCTCTGGACTGGGCGGGTCACCTGCAGACCCAGACCGTCTGTCCCCAAGCACCAAGGCCCTTCCCCCTCTGGCGTATGCAGAAGCCGGCCCTGCCAGTCCCCCCACCCCCAGCTCTCTGGACTCCCAGGGGAGCGGGGGCGTGTCCCAGGGGCTCCCCACCGGGGCTCCTGGCCCCTCTGAGGCCACCGCCCTCCGGGAGGAGGCCAACACCAAGGACACCCACGGGCATCAGGCCTCTTTCCCTGCAAAAGCCAGACTCCCCGGGGTCCCAGACAGGCCCCCATGGCCCTCAGATGGAGGCCTGGGAGCCGAGTAGAGGGACAGCCCCCGTCCAACTTGGGCCGCGCTGCTCCTTGGCCCCAAAGAGATGCTAAGGTTCTGACATCCGGCCTCAGAGACCCTGCTGGTTGGTCCTGCGCAGACGACACTTTCCAGGTCCTGGTCCCAGAGTCCCAAATCCAGGGGTTCTACAGCGGGATCCAAAAAGTAGCAAATAAAGATGTGGAGTGTCCACCAGGAAGCCTCGTAGCCCCCAACCCCTTCTCCCCCAGCTCTGTCCCCCATCCTCCTCTGGCCTCTTTTGGCAAAAACAAGCAAACAAACAAATAAATATTAAAACCCCGCTGCATATTAAATCACACAATTCAATACTGGGCGAGGCAGGATCCCACACACCAGAGGACTCATTTGCAAAATAATGAAGAAAACTGCTGAGAGCTTTAAATAAGACAAGCCAGGGAAAGTGGCTGCGGACCTTTGCTTATTAAATGTCCTCCTTCCTCTTCCCTCGGGAATCAGGATGACTCGGGATCCTCCCTGGGCAATAAGCTAGTTTGTGTATTTCCGTACAATTTTACATAGTTACACTTGTTTCATTAAAGGATTTCATAAAATATAGATGTGAGAAACATCTATAATTGCTTTTAGTAAGAGTTTTTAAAGAAATTGTTTTTACTTAAAAAATAGTTTTGGGGGCGCCCGGGGGGTCCAGGGAGTTAAGTGTCTGCATTTGGCTCAGGTCATGATCTCTGGGTCCCTGGATCGAGTCCGGCGTCGGGCTCTTTGCCTGTTTCTCCCTCTGCCTGCCGCTCCCCCTGCTGGGACGCACTCTCTCTCTCAAATAAATAAAATATATTTTTTAATTTTTTTAAATTTTTTCAAAGAGCTTTTATTCTAAGTAGAAGCGAGAAATTAAAAGTTTTCAAACAGCAGTCTAGAGTGGCTAAGTAAGCAAATTTCATCTGGGATCTGAGGGCTCATCCAGAAGAAGGAAAATTAACTTTTGGGGGCAATACCCATGGGCCGGCTGCTGGGAGGACGTCCCCAGCAGCCCGACCTCGGCAGCCGAGCCCGCCTCCCAGGGCCCGCGGGCCTCACGCGCCCCTTAGAGGGAACCCCGGGGGCCGATCCAAAACCCCACTCTTCAGGTGTGAGTGGGCCCACCTGGCCCTGACCGGGGACCCTGCCTGACCCCGTCTGACCGCCCGGAGCGGCCCCTGGGGACACGCCAGGTGCTTCCTCCAGGTGCCATGCAGGGTCTCTCGGGGCCTTCCGTGGACCGTGGCTCAGCCTCCAGCACCCTGCTCCCCACCTAACAAACGTTAACAGAGTCGTAGCTCCCGTACTCAAGCTCCTCCACGGAAACCTCTTGGCCCCTTGAACAGGCCCAGAGGGACCGCACTTCCAGAACCTTCCTCCTGAGGCCCCACTGGCGTCCGCGAGGATTTCGACTGGAGGACGAGGCTCACGGGTCGGGGCTTCAGTTCTGGGCCCTCGAAGGTTCTACTCCCTCCAGAACGTTCCCCGGCCACGAGGTCCCCGTCGCGCTGCCAGAGACTGACTCTGGAAACGGCCCCAAGTTGCCGAAGTCAGTGTTTCACACCGTCTCTGTTTTTTCCTTCTGCAAACGTGAATATTTATGTTTCAGAAATATTCCGGGCTTAAACCCTCGGAAATGCAAAAGGTAAGAGAACACAAGTCACGGATCGTCCTCGCCAACACGTGGTATGCCTTCTGGCCTTTTGTGCGGGTACGTGGCACTGCCTCTCTCACAGACCATGGACACACACACACACACACACACACACACACACACACACACACCACGAAGGCAGATTCTCACTCAGCCCCTCGCCTCAGCGTTTTCCCACATTACGTAATAACCTTCATAAACATTCACCTTACTGGCCCCAAGCTACTCCAGGGGGCAGAGGAAGCCTCATTTATGTGGCTGGTCCCTTCCGGGGGCCATCGGGGTATTTCTGGCTGTAAATAACCCACATCAGAACCGCTGGGCGTAAAGCTAACTTCACGGGTAGCTGCGATCAAAGGTTTTTTAGATACAAAATAGCACCAACAGCTAATACCAGCCCAGATCCCTTATTGGGAGCTTATATTCTCTGGGGATGTGCCCCTCGCTACTCCTGTCTGTGACTCCTTGGGGTCAATACTAACATATCACCAAGTCGTAAACCGGGGGAACTGAGACTTAGACATTCATTTGCTCGGATACGGAGCCCCGTCAGCGCTGCCCCTGGACCCTTGCTCAACCCCTTCCCCTCCTCCCCTCCCTCTGGTCCTGTATTATCTCAAAGGACACGTGTGTCCTGCCAATTCTGTCCTTTTCCCTCGTGGTGGGACATGTCGGTTTTAGGGCTCTGTTCAGGTCTGAGTGTGTGACTGAGGCTTAGACCTGCTCCCGCCTTTAACGTTCAGGTTGCCAAAGGTTAGTCTTTCCCTCTCGTCTAAGCTTAGAAGGCTGGTAAATCTCTCCTGCTCTTTCTTCTCTGTTTTTTTTCTATGCTTTGAATGTTTTTTAGATTTAACTCCTTATTCCATCAAGCATTTAGCTTCGTGCGTGGAATCAGGTGTGGAACTAGGATGTAGGACGATGAACTAAGTCCTCTCGAAGTCCCAACCAGGGAGCCGAGTTCTATGCGTCACAGATAATCTCCTTCCTGATGAGAGAGTAGGTTCTTTGTCTAGACTAGAAAGTGTTCCTCGGTTTCCTCTGACGCTTCCACACGCCCATCCGGCAGGTAATTACCTCGGTGCCTGCTGTGTGCCCGGCTCTGTGCTCGGTCCCGGGGGGGCCCGGGGTAGACGACAGTGGGTGACCACGTGGCTCTCGCTGAGTCGTAACGCATCTCCCGGCCGGGCAGAGCCCGGAAGGCTGTGATCGCCCATCGCAAGAGCAGACGACCGGTTCCCGCAGCTGAATTTTCTTATCTGATAATTTACCATCCCCCCCCCAAAACTCACCGCTCCTCTTGCCTGTTTATTGTGCCGGGTGGAAGTAGGAATGCTTTTTTTTTCCCCCACTTAGGAAAATATCGCATGGTACGATTGCATTAGATAACATGAAACAGAGTGAGTAAATCGTAAAGAATTGACATTCTGATGTTCCAAAACGAGTCTATTCAAGTGCGCTTTTATAAAATTCAAGAACTTTTTGTGGCTTTATAGTTTCTCCAAATGCATTGCTCAGTTTACCCAGTAGCCTTGTTTGCGGGCATTTCGTATTTTTTCTGCCACTATAATCAGGATTCCAACCTTTTTATGTTTTAGAACTTGTTTTTAACATCATAAAAGCAAACTATTAATTTTTATGTATTTATTATGTATTCGTCTGCTCTGTTGAGCTCATTAATTCCTGTCCCCTCCCAATTTACCCATTTCAGTTTCCTACACATGCCTTCCTATCTGCAAACAGTAGTCTCGTTCTCTTTCTTCACGATATTTAGGACTTTCTGTTTTTCTATCTGATCTGTATCAAATTTGCCAGACTGTCCAGAAAAGTACATAAAAATAATGGTTATGGGCTTCCTTAATTTGTGCCTGATTTGGTGAAAAGTTCATCATTATTTCTCGGTTACATATGCTACATATGCTACTTTTTAATCAGATTAAGAAAGTATCCCTCTGGGGGCGCCTGGGGGGCTCAGTGGGTTAAAGCCTCTGCCTTCAGCTCAGGTCGTGATCTCAGGGTCCTGGGATCGAGCCCCGCATCGGGCTCTCTGCTCAGCGGGGAGCCTGCTTCCCCCTCTCTCTGCCTGCCTCTCTGCCTGCTTGTGATCTCTCTGTCAAATAAATAAATAAAATCTTTAAAAGGAAGGAAGGAAGGAAGGAAGGAAGGAAGGAAGGAAGGAAGGAAGGAAGGAAGGAAGGAAGGAAGGAAGGAAGGAAGGAAGGATCCCTCTGGTCCTAATTGTTAAAAGACCTTTTGTCAGGAACAGGGGTTGGGTTCTCTATCTCTGCAATCTCTCATGATGTTTTTTCCTAATGACTATTTGTGCAAGATAATGACTTCCTCAGCTTCGGCAGCTGCATTGGTCACACTTGACGGTGCCATTGCCTGACGTCTCTCAAGAGAGCACTTTGGGTACTTTGGCCTGGAGTCAGCCCCCTTGGAAGGGCAGAGACAGCTCTGCGGACTCTTAGTTCGTCTTCCTTCTACATCCTAGTTCCCCACCTGATTCCATGTGTGCACTCGAGCCTGGACTCGATGCTCCAGGCTCCAAACGAAGAGACCCAAGCCCCAGCAGACACCCGAGGGAGGACCGCCGCGGAGCGTTGTGCAATTTCGGGGGACACCCATTTCCGCAGAAGAATGGTGGACGGACAGGGAACGGGAGGGACGTGCACGTTTCGGCGTCACAGGGCGGCAGTCCACTTGACACACGTCCTCCTTCTGCTCTGCGGTGTTCCTGGACCTTTGTGTAGTTTGAGGTCCGGTGGTTTGGTGGGAGGATGTGGCAAACATCAGGGAAACGTGAAATTAACCTTGGCCGTGACGTCTGGGTCTGGCGTCTGGTCGGCGTGGCGAGGGCCTTCTGTGCGGTGTCTTCCTGCCGGGTCTCGGAGGCTTCTGGTAGCTGCGTCCAACAGCCCTGGCTACTCAGCTGCCCATCTCGTGGGCAGTCACTCAACAAATATTTACTGAGCGCCACCGATGTGCCCGCACCATCAGTTTATGACTTTGTGTTGTTTTGGAAACACTCTAGTGTTTTGAAATGTAGGTTTTATTGTTTTCTGCTGAGGCCCACGGATCAGGCGGGGACTGTCGCGGACAAGATCGTCTGCCCCCCGTGGTCCCCAGGAGGAGGGGGCATGGTTCTGCACGGGAGGCCCCACGGGGCACACCGGGGCCGGTCCATGGGCAGAGGGGGCGGGAAACGTGGGCAGGGAGCCTGCGTTTCCTTGTGGAAACAAGGCGGGGGATCAGCTACTTGGAATGATCGCAGAGAACTTGGGTGGCGGATCAGGGCCCGTGGAGAGTGACCCGAAGTGTGCGAGCCCCGTGAGAGCCCAGGCACCAGGGGCTCTGGATTGCTTGGTGGGCACATGATCGTTGCTCCTGCAGCTGGACGGGACGGGCACCTTCCTGACAGCAGGCCCCTCTTCAGGCGGCTCTCGGAGCACCCTGCCCAGCTCGCCTCTCCCGTGTGGCTTTAAAGTGGGGCGGGGGGCGCGCGGAAGAGATCTCAGGTCTGCTGTCTTTTCGGGCCCCCAGAAGGCTGTTCCTGCCGTGACCTCACGAGTGGACCCCCAGGCCAGTCCCTGCCCAACATCCAAGTCCAGCAAACACAGTTCGACAAACCAAAGTGTCGTTAGGAAAGGGGGGCCCAGCTGCCCAAACGTTCGTTCAAAATAAGACATCTAACCAAGACTTAGGTGTGACTTATTTTTATATGCAGTCTCGGGGAAGAACACAGTGTCCGCGATCCTCTTCGGGTTTGTGGGCGGAAAGGCGCAAACAGGTACGCCCCTCCGGAAACCGCTACCAGAGTAAACATCCCTCCCTGCCCCAGGTGGCCAGTTACCTGGTCGCACGGCCACCAGCACGTGCACACTTTCCTTCTGGCCAGTCCGCTCCAGCATCCGCAAGCGCTTATGGGGCAGGGTCGTGTCCAGGGACCAGGGGACCACAGAACCCTGTATCTGGCCGAGACTGTCTCATCAGCAGGGCAAGGGGCACAGTTTCGAGGCTCAACAAGGCTCTTTTCCATGTTTAGCGCCTTGGCGCTAAAGAAGAGGCTGGGGGTCTGGGACCTCACGTGGTCGAAAGGAGGAGGTTAGTGCGGGGGTGTTGAAGGAGGTCCTCATGGGTGCATCCGACGACCCTCCCTAGAGCCCACCCGCCCCTCCCCCCGCTCCTGGACCTATGGACCTGGCTCTCTGTCACTGGACACTGGCCCCCCACCGGGTGCTCCCACAAGCGTCCCCTGGGGGGGGGGAGGACACTCAACGGGTTCTCCCGCCCTCACACTCAGGGAGGCAATGCTTTCACTCCGTAATTTAACTTTTTTTTTTCTTTATGACTCTTCTCATCAGTGTGGCGATAGCGGAAAGGCCAAGTTAGGGTGTAGCTCTAGGAAAATGGTCCCCGGAGCCCGTGGGGGTGTGAGGGCGGGAGGTGCTTGGGGAGGGAGGGGGCCAGGTCGGTCTGCAGGGGACTTGATCCAATGATCCGAGCTTCTCCGCAACAATCCAGAACTCATCCTCTCAACTGGGAATCGGCCTGATTCTCACCCTCTCGACTCCTGTAAAGTTCGGTTTATCAGTAAATCCCGCTGAGGGTGCTGGGCCGCGTCGCTGGGCCAAGCCACTGCCCCATGGCAGACCCGGGTTCCTATCCTGTGGCTGCGGTAACAAACCACCACGACCTCGCGGCTAAAATCGGCACTAATTCATCATGCCCGGCGGATTGGCAACCCCGATGCCACCGGCAGCCTTCCGGCCCCGGGTGTGAAACAGCATCTCCCGGGGTTCAAGGCTGAAAACATGGACGTCACTGGGAGGCCCTTATTTGGCCTCTAACGTGTGCTTGAGCTCGTCTCACCCCTCACGTCAGTCCCCTCTCCGCACGCAGCCGAAGGGACCCCATGAAGCCGTTTACCACACCACCTCACTCTGCTCAAAACCCTCCTGAGACCCTGCTCCCCACCCCCGTAGTCCTTGCGCCCAGAGGCCCCGCACCCTGAGCACCCCGGAGGGTCCCCCACCAGTCCCCGCACCCCGAGCACCCCGGAGATCCCCCCATGAGCTGCAGGAGCAGGTTTGCGAGCATGGAGCAAATCACACTGCCCCCAGCACGGACCCCCTGCACCCCCAGGAGCCAGACCCCGCCCCTGCGCTCCCGGTTTATTCACAACATCTTCATTCGTGCTCCCCCCGGGGAGGCCGGTGTTTGCTTTCCGGTTTCTGTATCACTGCGCTATCCGCCTTGTCTGTGTTTGGTTTTGCTTTGTAGAGTAGATTGTCAGAAGCTTGCACCTCCTCTAGCTCACAGAAACATGAACGGCATGGAAATCATTTCTGCCTTTAAAATTCGGAAAACAATCGGCGCCTTTTCACATTTGCAGAGCTCCATGAGCCTTCAGTTAAGCACGGCCAGCAGGGAGCCCGGTGAGGAAGCCCCCCGAGCCAGCTCTCAGAAAGGCACGCGGTTTGTCGTCGGGCTCCAGGACCCTCCCGGCCCGTGTATCCGCGTACTCCAGCCCAAATGCAACCAAATGCAACCGGTGCTCCCTTCTGACCAGGCCAGGGTGGGGCCTGAGCCCTGAGGTGCTCCCCCGCCGGGGCTGCCTGCTGGCTGGGTGTCCAGACGACCCGCCCTGGTGGCCAGACGGCGGACCCTGCTCCCCGGGCCCTTCACTCGGGCAGACTGTGCCCTAACGGAAGGCCTGGGTCGCCTTCCAGGCTTCCGAGCCCAGGACCCCGCAGGGCCTCTGACGGGCCAGCATGGACTCGAAGACTTAGGCTCTGTAACCAGACACAACCCCCGGGGGCTCAGCATCCATTCCTCGCGTGTGGGGAGGTGGGAAATCCCAGGTCAAGGAACGAGTGTGGCTGCTTTCCGGGGGGGTCTCTGCTCCCAGCAGCTCCCAGGTCTCGTTACGAGGGCACCGATCACGTCCTGACGACCCTACTCTCAACCCTCACTATCCGTCAAAGACCCCAACTCCTGATACCCACACGCTGGGGGTTCGTGAATTTGGGGGACACAACACCGTCCACGGCAGAAGGGCATTCTTTAGTAGGAGGAGGTCATTTCCACTTCAGTCCGCCGGAAGAATCGCTATTGTCACACACACACACACACTCACGCACACACTCAGATGCCTTATGTTAATTAGAAGCTACTGACTCGAAGCTGACATACTGTTAATCTCCCCGACGTCATCTTGGCCCATATTTATAAACTCCCCCTGCGAGAGAGCCCCGTGAGGTCTGCTTGCAGAAAGAGCCTGAATCCGTTACAAGAGGGGGTCTCACGTCCGGTGTGTGAACATGACCCCAGAACAGAGCTCGGGAGTTCGCTGCGTGTCTCGGAAGAAGCCTTTGGAAGAGAGGACCGGAGCGATTCCGGAACCTTCCATGGCCGCATGATCTGAGGCTCCTCGCCGGCCGGCTGACCCACGCGCTGGCCGTCAGCCCTGGGCTCCCCTCGTGCGTCTGACGTCACCTCCCCCAGCAGAATCCTCCGCTTGTGTTTGCTGCCCGGTCTCGCGGGGAGCCGAGTTCTCCAGTCTAGCCTTATAGCTGAGACAGTCTCCGGCCTACGTCTCCCCTGCTCTTCACCTTGTCTCCGACCCAGAATCGGGACAGGGGTCGGAGACGCTGTTTCCTTGGACTGAAGGCTCCAGGAGTCGTGCCCTTCTCAGGGGCGAATCCTCATCTTTGGAACCCTCGGTGGGGCGGTGGGCTGGAGGGTCAGGGCCCAGGAGAGTCCCAGTGGGTCACTGGCCCAAAGCCCATCTCAGCATCCAACTCAGCTCCGGACTTTCTTGGGGGCGTGGGGGATGAGGGGCAATGGGGGGAAGTGTCTGAGTGGGGGGGAACCAGGTCAGAGTGGTGGCTTAGCCCAGAGCACCCCTTCTCACTCACCCCACTTCCCCGGGCTCTCGAACGCACCTGCTACCGGCCGACCCCGCCCCTGACTCCTGCCCTGAGAAGCCTCCCCAGACTCTAGCCCCTTGAGTGCCCGGAGCCCCCACAAAGACGCACACTTCGCCATCTTCAGACCAACCTTCAGGGGTCGTTTCTACATTTTGTCACGAGATAAGCTTCTAGGAATTCTTCTTCTACACAGAAGAATCCATAATAAAAAAAAAATCCCATTATTTGGGGGGGTTGTGTGGTCGGGGAATGACTGTCTTATTATGTTTCTTGATTGTTTTGTGTTAATTTTATTTTTCCAGGGGTATTTCAAGATCTTATAGGAAGGAGGAGTTTGACTCACTTATCTTGCTTTCTGGGTTTGTTTTTTTTTTCTTTTTCTTTTTTTTAAACCTCCACAGCATCTGTCAGGGTGTCAGGGAACTAAAAAGCACTCGGTAGCTACAGTCAGAGGGTGGTGAATGAATTCTGCATAGGGCCACCGCCCAGCACGGCACCCCGCACGCCAGAGCTCAGCGGTGTTTGTTGAATGAGTGAGTGAGCACCCCCCCACCCCCCGCCACGTCTTGGAAAAGGATCTTGCTTATCCACTCCCCCTATTTGCCAGCCTGGTGCGTGTGAATTCGCCAGAAACAGAAAAACAATATAAAAAGATGGAATGAGACGAAAATATACGCGAGTGGGATGAAACGCTTGGTATTTAAGTGATTTCTCGACTTTTTACCGGGAATGCTAGCTCCTATCCCCTCTCCCTCATTGGCAGAAGGAGCTGGGCGCATGTGTGAAAGGCCCTTCCTCCAGGACTTGTACGGAGCCACCTTCCAAACCTCCCCCCATCAGGTCACGGGAAGGCAAGCCACGAGACGGGACATTCAACATGAAGAACAGTCGCGTGCATTTAAACGCTGGTGTCGGAGAGGAAACCTTCTGAGGGACTTTCAGTGCTTTTAGCTGCCGTCTGCACAGGAGGACTTTGGTTACCGATGGTGCTTTAGGGCGAAGTCTTCAGCTTCCCACGGGGATCGCTGGCTCTGGCCGACATGCGGATCAATTTCCCTGCCGTGCTGAATTTCCCCCCTCGTTCAGGATGCTGTCCCCACGGCCTCCAAAGAACCAGGCCCTGAGCCAGAACGCGGAAACCTCACACAGGAACCAGCGACATTCCACTCAAAGAAAAGGAAACTCCAGCCGGGAAACCCTCAGCATCACCCGGTCTGTCTCTTCTTTTGTGAAGTAGGCACGTGATTCGGAATTAACCGTAATCACTTCTGCAAAGCACCCAACACGGGAAGTGTGAGCCCTGGTAGTCCCAGTCGCTGTATATACGTTATTGTAAAACACGTTGTCATTGTCATTGCTGCTGATGCAGGAGTGACAGGTCTGCGGGCGGGGCCCGCGCTTCCTTGTGGGGCCGTGAAAGAGATCTCAGCCCCTGCCTACCCAGCTCAGCTCCACTGGCTTCTTGCTCTCAGATGCTCACAAGGCTGAGTCGGTGCCCGTAAGTCTGTGCCCGCTGTAGCCAGCCTCCCCGATGGCCCGCCACCACGCCTGTGTGCGGTCCCCTCCACCGCTGAACCAGGACCCAAAACACAAGGGGCTTCTCCCTCTCCCCTGGGTCGTCTGGAGGAAGCGTGACCACGCCGTGAGGGGCAGCCCCACGCCGTGAGGGGCCGAGAGCCAGAGCCCCCCACCCGGAAGCACTCAAGTCTTCTGCTGACCTCAGCCCAGCCCACACCCACACAACCTCGAGAGACACCCGAACCCGCAAGGACCCAGCTAAGCGCCCCCCCCCAGATTCCTGGCCCTCAGAAAATGGACGTTGGTTTATCTAATGCAGCTAAGTTTGGGGGTGATTCGTTATGTAGCAAGAGATAACTCATACATGCCTTCCTGCTTAAACCAGATTGAATGCATAATCTCAAGGTCCTTACTTCCAGAATGTTAGCTTAAGAAACAGAAAGGCAAATAAAACTGGAATAGTTGAAGTTTCTCGTGCTCTTTTTCTGGGGTGTGTAAGAGCTGACCCCAGCTGTAGGGCGTACAACTCTCCTGCCTACCAGTCATTTCCCAGACCTCCTTCGTCCATCCAGGCCAGGCCTTAAGATTGGAGTTTGAAGATACAATATACAGAGATAAGTAATACACAGTAGAGGGGGAAAGAATCTTTTTTCTTTCTAGAATTCTTTTGGGAAGGTTTCTTCAGGAAACAGTTTCTGGGGGCGCCTGGGTGGCTCAGTTGGTTAGGCGTCTGCCTTCTGCTCAGCTCATGATCCCAGGGATCCTGGCATCGAGCCCCGCATTTGGCTCCCTGTTCAGCAAGGAGTCTGTTTCTCCCTCTCCCTCTCCCCCTGCTTGTGCTCTCTCTCTCTCTCTCTCAAATAGATTAAATAAAATCTTTTAAGAAAGAAAGAAAACTGTTTTTGACAAGTAACTTGGGGTAAAAGTTGAGCCTCCAGGACATGATTTTTTCAATATGAGACTGTAGATTGTGTGTGTGTGTGTGTGTGTGTGTGTTGGACTGGGAGGGTGGCAAGTCACATCTGTGTATCTTCAGGGGAAACACAAGAGTGAGAGCAAGGGAGAGGAGAGGGTGAAGGACAAAGGGTTCATGCGGTAGCTCTTCCTCCCTGCTCCCTCCACCTCACGTAAAATTACTAAATTCACAAAATAAGTGAGACATATGAATTAGAGAAGCAAAAACCATGATGGCACAAGCCTCTGTGTTCACACCAATGCATTGGATTATGGACTGTCCAGGCACAGCAGCAGAGAGGAGGAGGAAAGTTTGGGAACACAGAGGAACTATGGAAGGCTTTGAGAGTTTCATGGAGCTATAATATTGGGGGGTTGAACACAGTTGAATCTCTGAGGGCTGCTGAAGACCCAAGGTACCTTGGATGGATGGATGGATGGACGGATGGATGGGTAGGGGTGGGATGAATGGACGGATGGATTATAAATGGAGGATGGATAAGGGGTGGATTGGTGGGTGGATGGATGGATGGACGGTGGATAGATGGGTGGACAATGGGTAGATGGATGAATGGAGGGTGGATGGACGTGTGGATGGGTAGGGGGATGGGTGGATGGAGGATGGATGGAAGATGGGTGGGTGGATGGATGGGTGGATGGATAGAGACAGAGGCAAAGTAATAGACAGGTGCCAGCTCCCTCAGGGCTGAGAGCTGCAGTTTTGTTTTATTCATTTTTATACACTGAGTGTTATACGTGACAGAGATTTCATAAAACTTCATGGAATAAATAAGTGTGTGAATAAATAATATACAAATGGATAAACAGATGATTTATATGCACCCCATGTCTGTACTCACTATGTGCTTATCCTGAAACTCAGCAGTTTATTTCATAAGCTGACATGTGTTTCAAGGCTGTGGAAGGTGGTCTTCAGCTCAAGCACACTTACCACAAAGCATGCTTACTGCTTCCAGAAGGCATCGCCTTTCCTCCTGGTCCACAGACAAGCACTTACGCTCTGCCTTCACCTGGGGGACGCAGAAGGGACATGGCGCACACGGCCAGCCCGAGCAGGGCAGTAGCTCTCACCAGAGCTGGCTTGTGCTCAGAACTGAGTTCCCCGTCTCTTTCTCGGACTTCTCCAGGACTCTGCGACTGGACCTGCCATTCCTCTGCACCCATCTGAGCTGTTGTCCTCACGGGCTACGCACGAGAGCCCTCTGCCCACAGAGCCCCGGGGCGGCCACAGGGGCCCTGCCGCGCACCCACACCACATGCAGCTCTAGGGCTCTACCCCGGAGCAGTGGCGCCACCAATCTTGACTCAGTTTGCTGGGTTTTCCTAATCACACAGACAACCTCACTAGGACGGGATCATTGCAAGACCAGCTGTCGGGTACCGTGCTGTCCTGGAATTACCACCCCGAGAGACCTTGCAGTCCTCCCATGAACCATGTCACGGTCCTAAGTTCCTCTGAACTTATGAATCATTTGCAGAGATAACGAGACCTATCAGATTACCTTTCAGTTGCAATCGAAAGGAAATGAGCTGGCAAGGAGACTGTAAGGACTTAGGAGAAGACTTTCCTGTCCTTAAAATAGCCAGTCGACTTCCTGTCTGCTCTGCCCTCCCCCCTCTTAGAAGCTTAGAAGGGCAGGAGACTGGAGGGGCCGATTGCAAGACAGTGTGTGTGTGTGTGCACGCGCAGATACATGAGTGTGCACGTGCGAGTGTGTGTGTGACTGCGTGTGTGAGGTGAGTGTGCACAAGCGCCTGACTTGGACTCCCAGGGCAGGGACCCCACATCTCCCTGCCCGCCTTCCCCCGCCCCCCACCAACACCCACTGCCACAGTCCTCCAGGGCGAGAACCCGCCAGAAAGGATACCATGAATAAAATTATGACCTGCTCCTTTTCTTTCCTCGTCCCCTCTCATGACCCTGAAGGCTATTTATGGATGTCCAGCGCTAGCCCAGAACTTCCTCCTGAGACCCCACCCCACTACCTCACACCCCTGCGACGACCAACTAAGGGTCAGTCCCCTCGGCCGGGGGAGGAGCCGCCGCGCGCTCAGCACCACGGACAGGGCGCGTCTCTGCTGGGAGGGCGTGGCCACACCCCTGAGCTCCAGGCCGGGGCTGCTCATGACCCTCTCCACCCTTCCCCACGGCCACCGCTGACAACGCAGACCTGACCACGCAGAAGATCCCAAAGGCCTCAAACGGGCGGGGCTACGGGACAGAAGGCCGCAGCCGCAGATGAGCTCCCAGGAGGCCACCGGACCTGAGCTTCTCCCTTGGACCATGACCTGAGCCAGAAATAAGCTCCTCGTGCTCATCCAGGGTCTACCAATGACCACGCGCTTGCTCGCCCCGGGGGGTAGGGGCTGGACCAACCCCCTACTCAAAATGCGACTTGCACATTGAGCCTGATGGTGCCACACGGGGAACAAGAGGAAGGAAGAGTTTATTACTGAGTGACGAGTCTCAGGGGGGCAGGGCGGGCTCCCGGGGGGGAGGGCTGGAGAGCTAGGAGGGGTGGGACAGGGTGCGGGGTCCCCCACACAGGCTGGAGTTTGGGCTGCCAGAACTACCCCCTTCCCCACCCCACCCCCGTGTTGAAATGCAGATGCCCCGGCCACGCCCACGCCCCCTTTATGGCCACTGAGCCCAGCAAGGAGCGTCCGGACCCCAGACACGGCTGCACGGGGCCCCCACGTTCCTCCCAGGACACGGGTTCTCGCCGACCGGAGCAGCTCTCTGCTTCCTGCTGATTCCGGAAGGGACTCAAGATCTCACTCAACGTGTATTTGCAGCAGCTTAAGGAGGGCTGAGCCCAGGTCTGGAGCTACGTGATGAAAGCCGACCCTCGGGCAGCTTGCGTGGACCCCAAGTCCAGGCCTTCCTACCTTTTCCTGCATTTGAATTACGTGGCTTCATTCTCTTTAGTGCCGTCGGCCAGCTTGGGGCAAGCCCTACTTTTTCACACTCATTCCCGTCCGTGGTTCCCTGGGTGGACCCCTCCCACCCAGGGCACGCTCGTGTCTCAGGCCGCCCCGGGCTCTGCCCCACTCATCCGCGGAGTCCCCAGGGCTGCAGGGTCCTGGGAGGGCTCCACAGGCCAGCCTCCCCCCGGAGGCCCGGACGGAGCTCCCTGCCCCCCACCCTGGGTGGGCCGGGGCGGTCTGC
>JAQQSY010000634.1:0-14945 GCA_028646535.1 Procyon lotor | reverse complement strand
AAAACCTGTGAGGTGTTATTCCTGAATTGTGGAAAATATAAATGTGGTGGTAAAATATTTTAATGATGTGGTAAAATATTTTAATGGTTGTCAATAATCTAAATATGATCTTATTTTCTCAGAGTCAGTTGTAAAGAGTAAATGAAATATAAGGGAAAATGGGTCCTTTTAGCACATTTGTATATAAAGAAACTGAAAAAATTATGTCAACCTGGACTCAAACACGATGAAATAACATGTGGTTGCCAGAGGGGAAGTGGTGGAGGTATGGGCAAAATAGATAAAGGTGATTAAGTGGCGTAAACTTCCAATTATAAAGTAAATAAGTCATGGAGATGAAAAATACAGGAATATGAAAGGAAAAATACAGAGAATATAGTCAGCAATATTGTAATACTATTGTTTGGTGGCAGATGGTGACTACACTTACCGTGTTGAGCACTGAGTAATAAAATTGTCAAATCAATATGTTGTACACCTAAAACTAATATAATATTGTATGTCAGCTATACATCAAAAATACAAGAAAAGATATGATAGAGAATATGTAGTAAAATGGCAAAAATAAATAAGTAAATAATGTGAAGCAGTGCCTTACATTTTGTGATCAATATATACAAATATAGAGACTTAATACTTTAAGGAAGGGAGTTTTAATTTTGCCTTTCTGTACTACTTAAATCCCTGTCCAAGGGTGTAGAAGTCATTTCCAGATAAAAAGAAGATTTTGTTGTAGTTCTGATCTGACCTAGTTGTGTATAAGAAACAAAGAGATTTAGAACATTTTCTATACCGTTAATTGGACTGAAACTCTCTCAAGATGAGTTCAGTTTTTAGGAGGCCAACTTTTGGACTAGTTTAACTTCTAAATAATAAATAGGGTTCCCAAGGAAGAGTCTGCCGGACGATTAATCCCTGTCACTTAAAGTAGGGCAATCCTAAAGGGAAATAGGGTCCAAGGGAGTTCTGCAGACCCTGCAGTAACGCAGGAACCCCCTTTTTAACTTAAGAAGCTTGTGATTGCTGTTTTCACACCAAAAAAAAAAAAAATCAGTGACTATTATGCAATTCCACTTTCTCTACAGAACACTTGGCAGTGAAAAGCAAACTCAAGAGTAATAGAAAATAATGGGGAAAATAGTAGTTCAGACTGGGAGCTATAATGGGAAATGAACTTCACTTTTACCATGTGAAGAGAAATAAAAGGCTATGGAGTATCATGGAAAGTATCAGCAAAGCAATAGAATTCCAAGTATGTACTCTATAAATGAAGACTAGATTGATACCATTTCCTGGCTTATGTTTTAATGTGTGTGTGTGTGTGTGTGTGTGTGTGTGTGTGTGTGTGTTTATGTCAATACACTGCTGAGTTCACATCTGAGTTGTTACCTTTAGAGTTTTTCTTTCTCCTCTCTTCTATGTAGAGGGATACATGTACACTCCCTTTATTAACATGAGATAATTTTATGTTCTGTCATGGCAACTCTTAAAAACCTAAGATTGTGCACATGAAAAATGCACAATACTAAATGTTTATGGACCTAATCCAAATTTGAAATTAATTTTTTAATTCTTGAGTTCTGGTTTTCTTTTGACCTTCATTTCAAGTCTATTCAACATCTTTTGCATTGTTAATCTGTTCCCAATAATGCTCAAGTTGAAACAAAGATATTAAATGCCTGCTAGGCCACAGCAGGTGCTGTGGGAAATGTTCTATTGTTATGGAGGTAAATGCAAATTTAGTATGATCTAAATTCTTCCCTAGCATTACTCTCTAGCTTGAGGAATTTTGCAGTATCTAGACTGTCTACTGAAAATGTATGTGATTGGATGCCCTGTTGTGAGCAGATGTGTCCTGAAAAAGAAATTAAGATTTTTAACAAGCTTCCCAGAAATTCTGAAGCTACAAACACGTGGGGTTTTTACTTTCTAACCATGGTGGTAAAATCTCTTCTTGGAATTTAAGAAGCAAGGCCAGGGCAGGAGGAAGAAAGGTGCCGCTGTGTGTTCACACAAACTTGAGTCACTCCTGAAGTATGCAAATTCTTTGAGCCCTACGGTAGCTGATGCTAGAAGATCTGATAGGAACATAACCGCAAAATACCAATGGCGCGCTTCCCTTGAAATAATATTATTTTATCTGTTGACCTAAGCCTTTGAGAATTCTGAACCAATCTAGCAGCATCTATAGCTCTTAAAAAATACCTACTAATGATGTAACTGTTTGATGCCACCAATTAATGATATAATTTATGCCACCAAAGCCGCTACTTTGAACATTTACGGAGAACAAGATTGGAAAAACAAAAGAAACCAATGGAATAGAACATATATGTTTATGAAGTAATATATGTTACGTACAATATATCATAATGTATATTATGATTATATAGAATATATAACTCTATATACCTATAATATTTACATGTAATTGATATTAACTATTTATTAATAAAACTTATTATTATTACTTTAAATAAGTGTACTCTTTAGTCCCCATCACCTATTTCACCCACCTCCCACTCACCTCCCTCTGGTAACCATCTGTTCTCTATAGTTAAGAGTCTGTTTCTTAGTTTGTATCTCTTTTTTATTCCCTTCATTTGTTTTGTTACTTAAATTCCACATATAAGCAAAATTATATGATATTTGTCGTATTCTGATTGGTTTATTTCACATTATACTCTTTAGTTCTACCCATGTTTTGCAAGTGACAAGATTTCATTCTTTGTTATGGCTGAGTAAGAGTCCACTGTTATATATACCACATCTTCTTTATCCATTCATCTATCGCTGGACACTTGGGTTTCTTCCATATTTTGTCTATTGTAAATAATGTAGCAATAAACAGAGTGCATGTATACTTTCAAATTAGTGTTTTTGTATTTTTTGGGTAAATACCCAGTAGTGTGATTACTGGATAGTTCGATTTTTAACTTTCCAAGGAAACTCCATACTGTTTTCCACAGTGTTAGCACCAGTTTGTATTCCCACCAACAGTTCATGAGCATTCCTTTTTCTCCACATCCTCAATGACACTTGTTGTTTCTTGTGTTTTTGATTTTAACCATTCTGACCAGGTGTGAGGTGATATCTCATTACTGTTTTGATTTGCATTTCCCTTATGGTAAGTGATGGTGAGCATCTTTTCATGGGTCTGTTGGCTATCTGTGTGTCTTCTCTGGAGAAATGTCAGTTCGTGTCTTCTGCCTACTTTTAATTTTATAATATGTAATATATATTAGCAGGTGGAAAATTTATCCACTTTAGATTCTGAAAATAAATGTTTGTTGACACATTGACTGACTAACAAAAAAAAATGTAAAAGGTGAATTACATATTATTTTTAGTCTTCAGACTGGAGGATGAGGCTTTGTGTTTTATGAAAGTCCCAAAAATAGCATTCCATTACCAATCTGAGTTGTGTCTGACTAAGACAAAGGAATATGAAAAAGAGGTCAAAAATACCATCCTTGTTACCACTAAAGGCTCAATATTACAGACACATTATTACAATAATAATAATAATATTAATTATTTTGGGGATAATTAAATTTATCCACCCACTCATTCCTAAGTAATACTGGATGTGGGTATGGCTTTCAAGGTGTGGCCTTGCTCCAAGAGTCAGAGAAAAAGAATGGCTATGTCCTGCAAACAGATGGATCCCCATAAAATTAACTATCACATCATGTATTTTCTATAGCTGGTGCTCTTTATTCTTTGTGTAGATCCAAATTTCCATGTGGTAGTTTTCTTCCTGCAAGAACAAGATTGTTAAGGTATCAGTTCTCTTTGAAATTCTCTATTGATATATAGATTTAGTGCAGTGCTTTTCCCCCTCAATCAAAAAAAAATCCCAGGGGCGCCTTGGTGGCTCAGTGGGTTAAGGCCTCTGCCTTCGTCTCTGGTCATGATCTCAGGGTCCTGGGATCGAGCCCTGCATCCAGCTCTCTGCTCAGCAGGGGGCCTGCTTCCCCCTCTCTCTCTGCCTGCCTCTCTGCCTACTTGTGATCTCTCCCTGCGTCAAATAAATAAATAAAATATTTAAAAAAGAATCCCAGATATTTCACCAAGTTCTGTTGACAAATCACTTGTTAGGAAAATAAAAGCTAAAAGTGCAATGAGATTCCACTACATAGGTATATTACTATGGCTAATATATAGACAAACTGACAATACCTAATGCTGGCAAGTATAAGGACCCAGCAACTAGACCTCTCAAATGCTGATGTTGGGAATAGAAAATGCCGTGACCACTTCTAAAAAAAATGGTGGTTTCTTATAAAATAAATCATACACTTACCATAAGACTCAGCAATCTTATTCCTAGGTATGATTTATCCAAACTAAAGGAAAACTCACGTTCATATAAAATACCAAATGCATATGTTCATAGAGACTTTGTTCCTAATTACCAAAACCTAGAAACAACCCAGAAGTCCTCCAACATGTGAATGCATAATCTAGATACATCTTTGCAATGGAATATTACACAGCAATACAAAGCAATGAACTTTTGATTCATGGAAGAACATGTTAATGAACTATGATAACTGACGGAAGGCCAACTCAAATGGTTATATGTTCTGATTCTGGAGAGGCATTTCCACACATAAGGAGACAATCTGGATTGATGTAACTGATTTACATCTTGATTAGGTCAGTAGTTATATGATTGTATTTATTTGTCAAAACTTAGTACCATATAACAGGAGTATAGATTTTACTGTATAAGTACATCACAATAAAAAACATGAATTGGAAAGTAGGAGAATTTTGATTTTGATAGTGGGATAAAAGAAAAAGTTTTCCAGACATAATTTGCCCCATTACAATAATATTTGCTGTATTATCAATACCCACACAGCTTGCTTGCCTAAGAACCAAATCTGAGTTCAATTGTATATAGTTGCTAAAATATTTATTTTAATAAAAAAGCATTCTTGCAAAAAATTAGTAAGACTATTAAACACTTGTTATGTGAGAATTGAATCAGCATACTAGAAAAGAGCTAATTTATTATTATTATTATTAAAGAGAATAAGTACACAAAGGAAATGTCATTTGTGAAAGATACTCTGTTGAATTTCTGGCAATTGTTGCCTTATAAAAATGGTTTAAATAAAATTATTGATTAGATTCATTATTAATCCACTCACTTGTCATCTAGTAAAAATATTCAGATCTTTTATAAGTCAGACAATACTCTTAGCATTTCTGGTTCTCTTTTCATTATTCATTTCAAATTCTATATAAGTTAATGTCATATAGAGCAGCATTATTCTAGAAGGAAAACTAGAAATTACCTAGTCCAATCACTTGTGTGGTGTTCTTCCTCTTCACTAAATGCAGAACAAATGGACAACGTGAAGTAACATGCCCCACAGATCTGTCTTTAACAGGTCTTTCAACTATTACACCATTTATTATGAGTTGTCAATTTTTAGGACCTTCAAAAAATTCATTTAAATATAAATAAAAGTCCTTGAGCCCCAGAAACTTGGTATTCATTTCATCTGTATAAATGACATTCCTGAGAATTTGAAGGCAAAGACACAGAGACTTTCATATGGAACTTGGAAAGACAGAGAAAAGTAAGCAAAGATATGTATTATCATACTGGGGAGTGTCCTCCACAGGTGCACTAAAGTGTACCTATGGAGTGCTTGCAAAATAACCCAAAAAGAATAAATCAACTTGTCTACCTCCACAGGACTGGATTTGTGTGCTTTTGTTTACTTATTATTGAAAGAATCATATCATATTCATCTTTGAATCAGAAGGGCTAACTTATAGTACCTACCACAGTTCAGGTTCTCAAGAGGGAACTAACTACTGCTAACTACTAAATTTAACTCAGCATACAAATTTTTCTATGACTAAAATCAAATCTGACTCATAAATATGAGGGGTGCCTGGTTGGCTCAGTCAGTGAGCATGCGACTCTTGATCTTAGATCCTGAGGTCAAGCCCCATGTTGGGTATAGAATTTACTTAATTAAAAAAAAAATCTGACTTACAAATATAAATATAATGCTCCCTGAAAATAGTGTAATTCTGGACTTGCTTTTTCTCCCAATTTTACATATGATTAGAATAAAGTAGGAAAATTAACCATAAAGTGACTGAAATTAATTGCTTATATAATACAGAATCTCTTGTAAATCAATTTTTCATCCCTGGCCCTAAGGAGCACTTGATTAAAACACTGAATAACTTAGATCCAAGATAATGTAACACAGTAAGTGCTGGCCAAATTAGCTTAAAATAAAGGAAATATGTGTAAATAATAGTAATAATTAAATAAATTACAAGGCAAACATACAAATAGATAAAAACAGAGGAAACAAATATATCAACTATTTAGGTTAACATGATTATTATGAGGGGCACCTGGAGTGCTTGCAAAATAACCCAAAAAGAATAAATCAACTTGTCTACCTCCACAGGACTGGATTTGTGTGCTTTTGTTTACTTATTATTGTAAATAAGTTTTACAATATGCATACATACATACATACGATATGCCCATCAGAAATAATGGCTCAGTCCTTGAGCGTCTGCCTTCGGCCCAGGTCATGATCCCAGGGTTCTGGGGTGGAGCCCCTACCAGGCTCCCTGTTCTGTGGGAAGCCTGCTACTCTCTCTCCCACTCCTGCTGCTTGTGTTCCTGCTCTCGCTGTCTCTTCCTCTGTCAAATAAATAAAATCTTTTAAAAAGATTTAAAAATCTCTAAAAAAATATATATGATTGTTATGAGTCAAAGTCAAAAGAAAAACAACAGGTTCACAACTGTCATTCTATAGGAAAAGAAGTATCTCAGGTTTGGTTTTATACATATATTATGTATATAATATATAATATTAATATATTATAACATATACTATACAATACATCTTTATAAATAAATATATATTTAAATATATATTATAAATAAATATATATATTTCTTGCCTTGAGCAAAATTATGAATATTGCTTTGAGCAATAATAATTTGATGCTACTAAGGCATTATGTCCCTCACTATTGTAGCACAAGCAGTTTTACTGACCCTGAGGCCTAATAAGAATTGCCTATCAGTATCACGAGTATTTATAGCTGAAGACCCATCATTTTTTTATATGTTCTTTTTCCAACAATATATTTGTTTAATAGTTATTTGTTCTATTCTTGTTCTAAGAATGCTAAATACCATGCTAAATACCTAGAATTACTTTAGTTTCATAGAATAGAGTAAAAACCCTTCCTGATTTTGGCAAAGGGAGATGAATTCTCATGTAAGATTTTTATATGATACTGTTTTGAACTATTTTCATCAGTTTTTAAGCTCAATATATTGAAATAACATGTACCTTCTAATTTATCCAAAATAGCATTCAGAAACAGTTGGAAAACCCCAGAGTCTTGGACGGTTTTTCATTTTTCCTCACACCATTTCAAATAATTGGCCTTAATACAAATGTTTACTGCTGAGTACACTGTGTTGCTGGGCAAATTAGTGGGCCCTCACTACATATTACAACTTTCACAAAGAAATCAGGTAATTATTTTCTTGAGAAATCAATAGTGTTTATGATGATTACACTTATTTTTAGTCACAATGCCATGTAAATGTACTCTAATGGCTATGCACATATATACAAAATGCATAATACTTGTATAGAAGTTGAAGTTTCCAGTTGTCAAAAGCACTTGATAGCAGACAAAACAAGACTAGGTTAGACGAGGATATATGCCCATCAGAAATAAACCCATGTCATGTGTACTAGCAGTGCCTTCCCTTGGCCATTTTCAGAGCTCTAAAGCAAAGGTAAAGCTCTTATATTATTGCAATTAGAAAGCAACAATCATTAAAAAATATCTATATCTATATATTTATATATATATTTATATAAATATAGAGCTAAAATATCTATAATTTATATATGTTTATAGATATATAGATATAGATATCTTCCCTATGAAAAGCTTTGTTTCTCAAACACAGGGTTTTTTTTTTTATCTTGCTTTAAAACAAATAATAATTTAGATGACCTCTGAAAAGCAATAATGGAGTCACAGAAGGCAACTCTACTAAAAATACCAGTTGGGCTAATTGCTTGCTCTGTGTCCTGTGAGGTAGTGCTTTGTGAATTGAATTTCCTTTCTGCTATTTTTAGCTCTGAGTCCATCACTGAACAGGGATCATCCATCTCCTAACTAATGCAGTTTCCCAGTTCTATCTTAGCCTAGGAATCAATTGAAAGTGATTGAAAGAACAGGGAATACTATTTGCACCTATAAGACTCTCAGCAGTTTTGAAAAACAATAGAGAAGGTCTACAATAGTCTGATCTTATCCTATGTGGCTAATATTTTCCAACAAGTCCAACCTGCAATCATTTATTACAGTCAGAGTGACCTCTGCTGCCCTCCAGGTGTGGCAGATAAATGCCCAGCTCTGTACTCTAGAGCTTTCGTCCCAAAGCCAGACAGCCTGGATTCCAGTCCTAAGGCTGCCTCTTAGTATACTTTGGCAGTCACCTATTCTGAGCCTGCTTCCACATCCGCAAGGGAAATAATAATACTACCTTCTCACAAGGTGAGTATGGAAATTAATATATAATATAGGTAAAATTTGAAAAATAAGATCTGACATACAGTAAGTGCTATATCAATATTTATATTCAACTCTTTGTTCAAATTCTTTTCCATCTTTCAAGTGTCAGTTTTATGCTTTTCAAATGCCAACCTGAGCAACAATTTTGTCTAACTACCATAGTTTATTCAGACTTCGATTTCTTTTGAATTTCTAAAGCACTTTGATAATATCACATTCGTGTACTTAGTGATTTGCTAATTGTTTCATACATTTCATCATTATACAAAGAAACTATTAGTACTTTAAATAGGTAAGTTTTCCTTTATTTCTATGCATTCTAAATTTAGCTCAGTGCTAGGAAAAATGGACCCACATTATTTTTTAAATGAATGACTTATAAAACTCAATTTATAAAATTGAAGACTGTATTCCATTGCAATTGACTAGAAAATGTCAAGCTCATAGATTTTTTTTGAGGCCCCAATGTGCAGTTAGGCCCATCCAAGGAAACTTCTATTGCCAAAACTATATTTTGAATTTAAGAATTCCATTTTTTTATGTTTTTGGGCTTATATTCTATATGTACTCTCTTGTTATGTACATGTTTTCCTTTCAATAATGTTAGTAATAAGTGTTTTAATGTTTTATGCTAATTTCCACATTGTCTCACTTCTGAATCTATTTTTATTGATTCTTAATATACCTAGTTATGGGTTATATCATTATGTTTCTTGAAATAGTCTTAAGAAATTGTGGATATTGTATTGTTAACTAATATTTATCCCCTTCCTTTAAAGAGTGCTGTTATTTCTGGTTCCTTCCTAGAATACAGGAATCTGGCAGAAGCATTGCTTTCATTCTTCAACCAACCAACCAACAAATTGAAACAAGCTACATTGTCACAAATTTTCTAAAACTGATCATAGATGGAAGGTCACAGGCAAAACAACCAACCTGAAATCTAAGGAAAGGCAAACGCCTACAAAAATGAAAGACAAAACATGAGCATTTACATACATCAGGCAGATGCAGCTAGACAGTAGAAGGAATTTAGGCAAAAATGGCAATGAGTTGGTAAATGTAGTTAGTGTGTGGACCAGTAAGAGAGTACAGAAAGCTGGAGGCCACAGAGGCAAGGAGAAGCCGTATCTATTCATAGGTTCCACTCCACAAACCTCACAGGAGCTCACACAAAAAGAACACTGGTAACTGTAGTCATACAGGGTCATGTGCAGTTATGCTTTGGGAGAGGAATAGCTGATACTATGGGCGGGAAAAAAAAAAGCAATACCTCTCCCCACATTCTTTTTTCCCCTTTTCACCCCCAGAGACAAATACCTAAACTGAGAGAAATGGGAGGGAAATGCTTTTTTGTTTTCCTCATGGCACTAGCAAAATCCTTCGCACCTAGAAAAGGAACAACAAAATAATACCCTCCGTATCTGAGGAGAAGTGAGGAACGGATGCTGAGCAAAGAACTACAGCTCCGCAGTTGGCAAAACCACTGACATGAGCACATGTACAGGGTCTAGAAACACGGGGCTTGCCTCAGACTGAAACTTAGTCACGATAATGAGTACTCCCCATCCTCACCACTGGAGGAAACACACCAACAACTAACAGTGAAATACTGAGAGGATACTAGAGCTTGTAGAGATTTCTCCAAAGTGCACCACGAAGGGAAAATGTAAAACTTTTCTCACACAGTGAGAAAAATCCTCTCCCAAACTAACCCCAACCATAAACACAAGGTCTCTGAAAAGGAACTGAAGGCTTGAAAGCATTCCAACAACAAACCCTAAAAGCAGCTAATCCTTGACTAGAATGAGTCAATACCTGACACTAAAAGCCTAGTAGAAGGAAAAGTTTGCCTGTATCGTAGCATAGATACCCAAGTACCACAAAAGATAGGATAGCCTACGTCATTTTTACTGCCCTACAACAGAAGCTTACATAAGATAAACTGCAAAATTTTGAATAATATTTCTGAGATCCTCCCGGGTATACTTGCCTCCAGAAGTCTGTGCTTGTTGACCTCTCTGCCTAAATTTTTCTCAGATATTCACTGACTGAAAACATTTCTGTAGGTCACACTCAAAAATCACTTTCTCATGAAACCTCACATTATTATTTTTTATAGAAACATACTTTCTTCACAACTCTTGCTTTTATCAGAAATTATCGTATTTTCTTGATTACTTATTTGTTCTGTCTCTTCTTTTACTCTTTATGAGTATCTACTTGTTCTTAAACAGGAATCTTGCATGTGAAACTAATTAATATTGCATGTTAACTATACTTCAGTCATAAAAATTTTAAAAGACCCACAAGAATCTTACCTCTCATATTTGATTCTGGCCCTGGATTTCCAGAAATTAGAACAGTGACTGACACAAAGTAGATACACAGTAATAGTGAATGAATGATAAGTGAATAAATATTTTGCTAAATATATTCTCTTAATAAGATTCAGCTTCTGATTTTTTAAAAATTCTTATTTTATTTAAAATTTTTGGACAATTTCTTTTTTAAGAAAAGATCTTATTTATTTGAGAGAGAGAGAGCGAGAGAGAGCGAGTGAGGGATGGGGCAGAGGGTGAAAATTCTGAAGCAGACCCCCCACTGAGCACGGCGCTGAGGTGGGGCTCCATGCAGATCCCACAACCTGCAACCATGAGATTAGAACTTGAGCTGAAACCAAGAATTGAATGCCTAACCGCTTGAGCCACACAGGTGCCCCTTCTTGGACAATTCTTAATTGGGGTATCTATTTATTTCCGTTCTTCATAACATTTTAGGTTCATGAATATTTAAAAGTTTAGAACTTGTCTTGCTGTGAAAATAAATATATATTGAATACGGAAGGAAATCAACTCTTCAGAGATATCTATAGTAATATGAGACTCTTTATGAAGTTGTATGAGTTTTCTTTAACAAAAGATCTCTTGGGATTACAATAGTTTTCATTCTATATAAATATTCTTTAACAAAACATTTCTTGGGATTTTAATAGTTTTCATTCTATATAAATATTTTCTAGTTCAATATAGATGGCATTTATTATAATAATGATATCCTCATTGCTGGGTAGACAAGGGTTATAAATAATACCTTTTTTGGTCTGTTTAAATCTTTTTTATTTTTTGAAGTTTTTATATTTCTTTTTTTCCTTTTTCTTTTTTGTATTGTCTTTTTTTTCCCCAAATACGTTTATTTTATTTTTTCAGTGTTACAAAATTAATTGTTCATGCATCACACCCAGTGCTCCATGCAATATATGCCCTCCCCCATACCCACCACCAGGCTCACCCAACCTCCCACTCCCGCCCTCCAAAACCCTCAGTTTGTTGCTCAGAGTCCACAGTCTCTCATGGTTCGTCGTCCCCTCTGATTTCCCCCATTCACCCTTCCTTTCCTTCTCACAATGTCCTTCATGTTTTTTCCTATGCTCCATTCATAAGTGAGACCATAAGATAATTGACTCTCTCCACTTGACTTACTTCACTCCACATAATATCTTCCAGTCCTGTTCATGTTGATACAAAAGTTGGGTATTCATCCTTTCTGATGGAGGCATAATATTCCATTGTATGTATGGACCATCTCTTCTTTATCCATCATCTGTTGAAGGGCATCTTGTTTCTTTCCACAGTTTGGCGATTGCGACCATTGATGCTATGAACATTGGGGTACATGTGGCTCTTCTTGGTACAGCATCTGCTTCTTTGGGGTAAATACCCAGGAGTGCAATTACAATTGAAGTTTTTATATTTAAATAATTTTGAATTTATGGAAAAGTTGCCAAGATAGTGCAGAGTTCCTATATACCATTCCCACAGCTTCTTTTAATGTTAGCTTCTTACATAACCATGGTACATTTATTAAGAAGAAAAGTTTTGGGGTGCCTGGGTGACTCAGTGGATTAAAGCCTCTGCCTTCAGCTCAGGTCATGATCTCAGAGTCCTGGGATCGAGCCCCACATCAGGCTCTCTGCTCAGCGGGGAGCCTGCTTCCCCCCCTCTCTCTTTGCCTGCTTCTCTGCCTACTTGTGATCTCTCTCTCTCTCTCTGTCAAATAAATAAATAAAATCTTAAAAAAAAAAAAAGAAAAGTTTTGTGTTAGCATTTTACATCTAACTTTGTAATCAGACTTCATGCAGACATCACCAGATTTTTTTAATCTTAACTTTTTAGAGAAGTTTTGTGTTCATGGCAAAATTGAGGGGAAGGTAGAAAGATTTCCCATATACTCCCTGCCTCCCCCACTATTAACATGAACTCCCACAAGTTCACACAAGTTCACACAAGTCACACAAGTTCCATAGTTTGCATTACCATTTGCTCTTGGTGTTCCTTTCTGGTTTTTTTTGACAAATGTTTGTCTTATTCACCATTGTAGTACTGTACAGACTGGGTTTACTGCTCTCAAAATCCTGTGTTCTGCCTCGCCATCCCTTCCTCCCCATTAGCCCCTGGCAGTCACTGATAGTTGTACTATCTTTATAGTTTTTTGCCTTTTCCAGAATGTCATATAATTGGAATATACCACATGCAGCCCTTTTACATTAGCTTCTTTCACTTAGTAATATGCATTTAAATTTCCTCCATGTCTTCTCATGGCTTGATAGCTCATTTCTTTTTAGCACTGAATGATATTCCATTGTCTGGATGTACCACAGTTTATTTATATATTCATTTACTGATGGGCATTTTGGTTGATTCCAAGTTTTGGCGATTATGAATAAAACTGATATTAAGGCCCATGAGCAGGTTTTTATGCAGTCAGTAGTTTTTAACTAAATCCATTGCAGGAAAATACATTGCTTTTTGCCATTATGTCCCTTTTCTCAGTTGTTATTTGTCTTTCATGACCTTAATACTTTTGAAGAGTATTGGGCAGGTATTTCATAAAGTACCCCTCAATTCCAGTTCATCTGTTTTTCATGATTAGACTGGGGATAATATGACAGAGGACTCTTCTCATCTCATCATATCGGGGGTACATGGTATCAATATGACTTATTATGGTAATTTTAACCTTAATCACGTTGCTGAAGTGATATCTGTCAGATTTTTCCATTATGGCTAGTGTAAGTAACATTTTTAATTATAATAGGTGCTACTTCTTGATTGGCAACATGAATTATGCAACAAATGAAATGAATTTTCATTCTTGGGCCAATAATTTTGATACTGTTGTATTTTTTAGTATAGCCATGAGTTACTTATCAATTTCATTGTAATTCCTCATGCATCTCTCTTGAGTAGTTTTATAAGCTGATCCACTGAAATGCAAGAAAATAGATTTAGAGGAACTCTCAAAGTCCTCCTGCTTTTACTCTATTATTACAATGGGGATATTGACGAAAAAGGAGGAGTGAGAGCAAGTTTTCCATTTAGTTTTTAATAAAGTAAAAGTCAATAAACCCATTAAGCTAATTTTAGTATAACATCTAATCAATATTATTAACATTAATGTATTTTGTTTGTTACTTAAGAAAAATTTGAACCAAGAAAATGTTTTCTTTGATGCTTTTTATCTTCATTCAATCTCTCTTTCAAAGAACCTAAAGTTTCTGAGCCTCTTGACTGGGCCAAGAACATTCAGTCTTTGGGCTGACGTGTCTCCAACACCATCACCTTCCTTTGGTTTTTCCAAAAACATTCATCTACATAAGGATTCATAGCTAGGCAAGCTCAAAGGTGTACACGAAAATTATTTGTGATTAGCATTTCCTAACAACTCATAATCTAACTGGGAAAACAATAGTTATTCAAGGAAAGAGTAGGGAGAAACCACAATAAAGAAGGAAATTAAAATTTATCTTTTATATAAGTGGAGAAAAAAGTATTTAGGAAACATGATAAAATAAGAGGGATGTGGCACAGGGGAGGAAATGAGTATTAGAGAGCCAAAGGAAATAAAGGGGACTTGTCACATTAAGTAACAGGATACAAAGCAAGAGATTTTTCTGAACCATCAATCAACCGTATTATATGGGGCAAAAATTAACTTTTAGGGGCACCTAGGTGGCTCGGTGGGTTAAAGCCTCTACCTTTGGCTCAGGTCATGATCTCAGGGTCCTGGGATCTATCCCTGCATCAGGCTCTCTGCTCAGCAGGGAGCCAGCTTCTCCCTCTCTGCCTGCCTCTCTGCCTATATGTGATCTCTCTGTGTGTGTCAAATAAATAAATAAAATCTTTAAAAAAAATTAAGTGTTTAGCAATTTTATTTCCAAATGATCTTCATTTTTGTAGTTAGCTAATGTGATTGATAAGGTTTGTTAATGGGTGTTAATGGCAATCTGTGATGTGTTTGTATTTTTAGGCAGTGATTTAAATAAATGGATATGATCGATGGAA
>JAQQSY010000632.1:0-14947 GCA_028646535.1 Procyon lotor | reverse complement strand
TGGGGAAGGCGTTGGACAAGTCAACATCTGTAAGTACCTTTGCTTGCCTCCCCCCTTGCCCTTATGCTCTTCTGACTGGACTGAGGCTGGCAGGATGAGCTCACTGTGTCCTGTGTGTCTTTGTCCCTCTCCCCTTCACAGCTGTGGTGCAGTCCACCGTGTCTGGCGGCTATGGCAGTGCTGGTGGCTATGGCAGTGCCAGTGGTCTGGGCGGTGGCTCAGGCCTGGGCGGAGGCAGCGGCTACTCCTATGGCAGTGGCCACAGCCTTGGAGCTGGCTTCAGTTCTGGCAGTGGCCGAGGCATGGGGGGTGGCATCAGCTCCTCTGGAGGCAGCAGTTCCACCATCAAGTACACCAGCACCTCATCCTCCAGCAGGAAGAGCTACAAGCACTGAGTCCTGCCGTCGGTTCTTGGTCCCACGTTGTCCCCATCTACAGCTGCATTGTCCTCTCTCGGGCCACTTCTCCTCTCCTGTCTCTGAATTTCTTACTTCCTGAGTTTGAACTGAAGTTGCTGAGCACCTTCATGTCTCCTCACTGCTGATACCTGCCCCACCTGATCATCCATTCCTCACCATAGAAGGTGAACCGCTGGTTTACATCATAATGTAACCACAATCAGTTCTAGGTTTGTTACCAAAATATTATCTCTTGCCTCCACTATTTTGTATATGAGGCTGAGAATCAGAAAGAAATTATCTCTGCCCATTTTCATTACGTAAACACTGCCTGGGTCCTACTCCAGAACAGGGCAACTTGCCCTTTGCTTCCAGGTACCCAGAAATTACCCATGTTTGCAGTGTTAGGTTCCTCCTCTCTTGTAATGGTCTTGAAAGCAGAAGTGATTAGTTTTACAATGTGTAGAATCTCTATCCCTGTGACATTTCCTCTGCTCTTTGCTTTCTTCTAATTCCTAAATAAAGCAGATTTATTACATAATGCATTGTTTTATGGCTTTGATTTGTCACGAGTTGTTCTTGAGCTTTTCAATGGACAAATGCCCACTTATGTATTAAAGATACTCCCACTCCCCACTTACTTCACTCTTTTCCTTGAGAGAGGCACAAATGCCTGCTGTTTAGCATCCTGACACTCAGATTTCCTTCCTAGATAAGATTTTATTTAAATATTTGTCAAATGGAATGGAAAGAATCTGTCCACCACCATTGTATACTCTGATTTTTACTGCCTGTATCTGGCAGAAGTGGCTTGGTCTCATTTCTCATCTCTAAGACCATTTCATTACATCCCACAGGGATGAACCCTATACTATCAGTTGGGGAAATGTATTTCTTACCTATCAGATCAAAAGAACATTTAACAATGGATAAGATATTTGATTTTTACTTGGAATTAGCTTCATCACCAAGAAATTTGCCTGACAAGGTGTGTCAAGAGAAATTAAAGTGTACATACTTCTGAACTGTAATTATCTTTCTAGAAATGTATACTGAGGAAATAGCACAAATGTGGGAAGGTGTATGTACCTGAATGTGAATCCAAACAGTCTTCATAACATGGAAAAATTGAAAATACTAGAGCTTCTCAAATTAAGAATCCAAAGACTCAGGCACAAAACTCATATGCTGATTTCTTGAAGTGTGAAGGCAAAACAAGAATGGAAATTCCCACCTTGTCACACCCTAAGACTCTCAGGAAAATGGATGAAGCTGAGTCCTCAGTCTTCAGAAGAAATGCTTCCACATCTCCCCTCTGCTGTGCCATGGCCAGCTTTGACTTCTATGAATGGGAAATAAAAACTCAGGGTATGGTGCAAGGCTCATCATTCAACTTGTCCTGCCATTGTCCACATCAGTCCCTATTTCTTCAGGAGTGATCACTATCTTCCTAGCCCCAAGACTCTCACATCACAAGACAAAATTTCTTAAATTCAATACTATATAGAGGTTGCTTCTGGATCGTGTTGTATCAGTATTCTCTTGTATTCACCTCTAAGTGCTCCTCCAGAAACATGGGTAGCCTCTCACATTGGCACCTCCTCTTTCTCTGTCAGAACTTCCCAACAACAAATAAAGGGATGACTGGGTTCCAAAATCTAAGCCCACTTAACTTTCAAATTATTATACACTCATGAGGAATAATGGAAAGGAAACAAATGACCTGGAAAATTATATAAGATATAGCATCTAACAGAAAAACAAGTTACAAAAACAGTCTATATACGATTTATTTAATAAAAATCTTATGATGCAGTTGATCATAGCAAATTGGAGGACTGCAATCCCCCAAGCTCTCCTACTGCCCCCAGAAACATTAAAAAATAACCAGAAACTGAGTAAACTCTGTAGGAGCTCTGGAAAATAGCCAAAAGTTTATAATAGACAAACTTTTGCCCAAAAAAGAACATGCAACTTACAAATTATAGCAAAACTTTTTGTTTTGTTTTGTTTTAACATTTTTCTTAGCACTTGCTCTACCCTCTACCTTTTGCAATTTTGGTCTTGAGCAGTCTGTTCCTGAACCCTTCCCCAACTTCCCTTTTTCCCTTCAACCTTCCACACTCATCCCACCCTCTGCCTCTAGTCTCCCCCAGCACATGTACCTTGAACTACAGAAAGCAGTTTAGACCCTATTTGCAAATAACTGTGTAATCTCTTCAAACATGTCTAGAGGAGTTCCTAAGAACTAAGGCAATGTTCTTAACTTTATTTTACATAAATCCAAATATAGATAAGAGAAGCAAGAGACACAGCAAGGAAGAACTGCCAGGAAGACTACAAACCCACAGAAGCCTGGGGCAAGAGAGTATAGGGAAAAACAAACAACAGACCATCTGACCATCTAAGGTCTAGGGGCTCAGCTAGAATGAGACTCTTTGGGAAATTAGCACATTTAAAATTTGGTTTGTGTATTAGAGAATTTAGGAAGTCATGCATCTATCCAGGAAGACACATGCTTAGAAAAGTTTTGAGAAGATATTATATATTCACCTTGTACTGATCTCTAGATTCAGAGTAAGCCTAGCTAAGTGGTGAAGGAGTGTCCACATCACAGGGACCATATGCAACCATCGAGAGATGAGGTTTCCTAAGTTTTCTTACTTTGTTTGTTGTTATTGTTGTTCTTGTTGTTTGTTTCAGCTCCTGGAACACAAGAAATTATCTGTCAAAGTAATTACTGAATACAAGCTAAAGAAGTAGGCTGATGTTGAAGTTTTATCATATGCCAGGCACTGTTGACTCATTTAGCACAAGTTAATCAATGTGGAGGACAAGTCATGAGGTGCAAATCCAAGAATTCCTTATTCGCAATGGTCAGAACTAGGAGTGTGACCTGAGGCACACTCGTCAGTGTGAAGGTTCAAGGAACTGTGGAGGTAGAAATGAAAACAAATCAAAGACAAGGCTATTGCCAGCATTTTGTTGGTGAAAGAAAAAAAAAGCAGAGTGACTGGGAATTGTAAGCCACTCTGCAGTTGTTGAGTAGTGTGTTTTAAGGAGTAAGAAGTATTTACCCAATCTGTTAGCCTGCATATGGTCCAGCCCATTCCCTAGAACACTTTCTACAAATGACTGACTTGTCAAGGAAGAGTTCACCTCACTCATGGATGAGCAGTAGTCAGTAAGGAATTATTTTAGGATGCACAAAAGATAACATATGTTTGAAAATGAAATGAATATGAAAAACGAAAGGCAGATAATGATCACTCACCAGCACAAAGTTACTAAAAACATTGCCAAACTTAATGAAATAAACCCCCTATTAAATTTGAGAATAAAAACCATATAATGAGACAATAGTACCTAAAGCTTTACTTACAGAAGTCAGATATGAGGCAGAGAGAAAAATAAGGCCACAGTGCAAATGAAGGCCAAATTATTATTAGTACAAAGGGCAATAGGTATGCTAGGTATGCTAAATGTACAATAAAGGACATATAGGAGAATATCAAGAAAAGAGAATTTCATGAACTGGGGTGGTCTAAGTGGGTTAAAGGAGAGTCAAAAGGAAATACAGATAAAGAAGATAAAGTAGGTCCAACACAAGCATAAATGGAACACCTAAAGGAAGTATACATGCAAACAATCCCCCTAAAGCATAGAAACATCTTCAATTACATGGCTAGGGACTTGCCTTGAAAATTTATTTTGATGGACAAATATACATTACTTAGTCATTTCTAAATATGTAGATATTTATTAAGCATATATATATGCATGTATAAAATAACAATATTAATTCTTTTTTAAAATATTTGTTCTTTTTTTAAGATTTTATTTATTTGTTTATTGAGAGAGTGTATGTGTGTGTGCAAGTGGGGGGAGGGGCAGAGGGAGACAGAGAGAATCCGAAGCAGACTTTGTGCTGATGGGAGCCCGATGTCAGGCTCAATCTAATGACCTTGAGATCATGACCCAAGCCAAAATTAAGAGTCAGTCACTTAACCAACTCAGCCACACAGCCACCCCGGTGACAATACTCATTCTTATATACTTTCAACTACACCTATTTCTGGAAAAGTTTAAATACAGAAAATAAACTTAATACCCTTCTGGATTTAAGTTTCCATTGACAGGAACACAGAGGAGAGAGTGACATATTTAATGACACCAGAGGATGCAAAGACAAAGAATAAAAAAAAAAATCTATGGGACAATTAACCTAGTTTATTTAATAAATAAGTTGCAAGAAAAAAAAGATGGAGGGTTAAATGATTTAAAAGACATATTATTTGGTCAAACAAATATATATAAACCTTATTTGGACCCCAAATTTAACAAATTATAAAAAACCAATAAGAATACAGGGCATTTAGATGTTAGACACTTCATGATGTTAAAGAATTACTGTTAAACTTTAAGATATAAAAATACTATTTTGGTCATTTTTTTTAAACAGTTCTTTTAAAAAACAGTTCCTTTTTAAACAGTTGTTTAAAAGTTCTTCCATTGGCTCTTCATCCTACGTTGTCCTCATCTACAGCTACATTGTCCTCTCTCAGGCTACTTTCCCTCTCCTGCCTCAAACTTCCTTGGCCCCTGAGTTACAGCTGATGTGTCCTCACTCTCATTTTTACTGTCTACACCTTCTGTATCTGAGCTCCCATCATTCACCATCAGAAGGTTAAAAATCACTGACACTCAGACAAGCACATGTCCATTTGATGTGCCATCTTATGATTAGCTGTCTCTGTCTTCCATGACTCTAGGGTAAAAATGATCTATGGCCCTCTTGAAAACCAAAACTCAATGTGGATCATGCTACAGAACAAGGATTCTTCCCTTTGATTTCTAACTGGACTGCCCATTGGAGCTACACTTTGGAGTTCCCCATACGATAAATAAGTTGTTATCTCCTGGTGAACTGTCCCTCAATGGTATTGACACAACCCTCTCAGGTACACAGTTATAGTCCTGAAATGCTTTCTTTCTGCTTTCTGCTTTCTTTCATTGTGTTAACGAAGACTTCTAATATAAAGATTCTGTGTTAGATTATGCGGCTGATCATGTATTGGTTCTGAAACTGTTTCTTCCCTACCTGATCCTTGTCTTTGGAGAACCGTCTCTCAGCCCCGCTGACAATACCCTGCTTCACATCCAAGTCTGTCAGTCAACATTATGTGATACTTAGTTATCCTATGGGTATGACTACGAACAACTATTCAGCCCTCTGACACTCAGGGCTCTTTCACAAAATGGAATCTTCTAAAAAGCTTTAGGAAAGAAAGGGAAATCAGGATCCTGGAAAGTAGATTAGCATAATCTGATAACTGAGGGGTTTTGTTTTTCCAACTGAGTCACTCCGTAGCTTGGTCCTCAGCCTGGTTTCCTTCACCCAAGCCCCAGCCACCACCAGGAAAACATTACACTGATCCAGCAGGACAGAGGCCAGTTGGTAGGAAGGCAAAATGCTTAGTTTGGCTCTATGATAACAAAGGTTTGCTGCAAAGTTGCTGTTTTAAGCAACTTCTGGGATGTAACAGTTGAACCAATATCTGTGGATTTGGGGTAGAAGCATTGAAAGCCTGGGAGCAGAGCAGTAAATGAGTTGAAATAGGTTCCTTTGCATGCAGAGGCATTCGGGTCACACTGAAGAACTTGGCACATGCTGATTACAATCCATAGAACCGTACACCTAAACATAGGGAATTTGCCTTTAAATTAGGTCATGATTTCCTTGAAACAAAGTAAGGCTGTCAAAAAGTTAATAGAATGAGCTAATAAAACCTCCAAGCAGTATTGGTTGGAGACTTTGTTTTGAAGTGCTGTTGGCAAAAGATGAGACTGAAAGATGGTCCATGTTGACAGACGGCTCTCAGATTAGCACGGGGGCGGTCCTGGCTGGGGAACATTCTCCTTTTGTGAAAGGACACCCAAAAGCCATACTCAGGGTAAACTTCATGCAAGTTTTGGCAAGCAAAACCAGATAGTGGAGGCTCATTCAAATCTTCCCAGATATTGGTGTCAGGATTATAATTTTGACTTTCACATAGAAATGGGATTCCTATCTTGTAGGCTATGTTTACACAAGTTTATTCTAGAATATGGCTACCAGACATTCCATACCATGAGTTATCTGTATGCAAAGGAATAAAACGGAAGGAAAACTTTCACAAGAAAAATAACAACTATTTCTGTTATAAAAATATTTTGCTAATTTGAAACCACAGAAAAGACCTGCTCCTCCCCCCCTCCACACACACACACCCCTGGTCATGAATCAAGCTACACTCTAGCCTTATTCCATGGTTGTCCACAGGTGGGCAATGGTCTGGTTGCTGAATAGGTTAGGTCACTAGGCAGAAGCTTTAGAGCTGAAGGAGACTTTTGAATATTAGTGACCTCCCTACCCTTCTATTATGCAGCTCTACAGCTTGAGGTCAAGGGCATGATGGAAGAGGAGCTTAGGAACTGCCTTGCTGCACAAAATTCCAAAAGCTGACAAGGAAACCTCCCAATGAGCCAGGCTCAGACTCTGGTTTTCCTTCCCCATTCGAGAAGCTCCATGACAGTAGGTTACCCTACAGGCCTCCCTCATATCCTTGAGTAAAGATCAGATGAGTCCCTAGCTCTATGGAGGCCAACTATTTAGCAGCAGGCCTGATACTCAGAGCAGGCATTACTACCCCAGTGACTTATGAATTGGGCCACTCAGCCAAAACAGAGGATATACACTTAAATTTGAACTTCATGTAAACAACATAAGAAATTTAGTATGTCCCAAATATTGCACGGAACATACTTAACACTAAAAAATTACATGCAGTTTCACTGAAATACAAATTGAAATGTACATCTTGTGGGCTTTTTTGCTAAATCTGGCAACCCTACCTACGAAGTAAGTAAATCTGCCCTCATATTGACCTGCAGACAAGGGCACTGGTGGTCGGGCTGCTGCTCTGGATCTCTATTGTAAAGGGACAGACAGTAGGCAAGGACCAAACTTTAGACCCTTCCCTCTAAACCACCCCCTCCCTGCTACCTCAGGCTTCAGCCTCAGGCTGCTGTTACCCACCTGCCCCTATAATGAGCTCAAACAGCCTCGGACCACCCCCCTGGGCTTCATCGCAGTTTTCGTGGTTGTCACTGGCAGTTCTTAGTATCCAGGCCTTCCACGTGTTTCTAAAATTTCTCGTGAGGGAGGGAGACAAACCAGGTCCAGACTGGTTGGTCCAGTCTTAGCAGGACTTTAAGCCACGAATTGTTTTTAAAGGACATTGTGCTTATTTATTCTATATGTGATTTATTAAAAGACATTAACTTGGAAAAAAGAATGAAAGTAAGTTAAAATAATCATAGTGATAGATACTAAAGAGTGGGAATTTGGATAATGGCTATTTTCCTTTTTGTAACTTTCTGCTACGTGAAGATAAACATCCTCATTTCCTCCCAACCAAACACACACTTTTTAAATAAAGGAAAAAATAAGTTATACTTTATTTAGAAGTAAAAAATACCATTTTCATTACATGCTGAATTCATACCTTTTCTTTTCTGCTCCATTGATCTCATCGTGTGATCATGCCAGTGTAATTACTAATGCTTCCTATCCCATGATGGTTTCCGGTACAGCAATTCTTATTCTTTGTTTTCAATCTCTTCTGGTTATTCTTGTGTATTATGTTTCATTGGTACTGATGCTGTCGGGTGTTCCTAGGCGTCTCAGAGTTTTTGTGATGAATGAGAACCCCTTCTCTTCCATCATATTTTCTAATTATTGGAAGGCAGTGCCTGGGAATTATTGATTTCTGGACCCACTCACATCACTACACTTTATCCCAGTTATAATGGTGAGGTTAAACGAGTATGAGGCAGAACCAGCCTCCAAGGACTGACCTCCCTCCTTTCAGAATCTGTCTCTCCCCCAGTGTTAGGGAGCTACATGCAGTCTCGCCCAGGACTGGGGCTCCATCAGCTCCCCTTCTATCCATGGGTAGTGGTGCAGGAGAGGAGGGACTGACCTGGCCTTCCCCTACCACTCCAGCCCTTCCTTACTTTGCCTGCCTTCTGGTGGAGGTGCCATACCCTGGGGTGCTGCCAGCAGGCACCGGAGTGGGCCCCTCACCTAGCTGGGGCATCTGCCAGATGATGACCTCAGCTGGTGACATACACACATACTGAGGGCAAACACCAAGCAGCATTGCCCTTAAGCTTGAGAACCCCAGCCCACACTGGAAGGAAGAGGAATGACTGCTTTTGCCCAAGCTGGTAAGCTTACGACTGTCTCCTCCCCCAGCTCTGGACTCGGTTCAAGCTTTATTTTGTCTTGCCTTTCCCTGAGAGCCCTTGCTAGTCTATGAAGCCTTATGTTCCCTGCTCTGGCTTCTCGTTCATTCTTCAGTGATGAGGGAGTGATGAGTGGAATGTGACTCTCTTTAGCCTGGGTTACCCTTACTTCACGAAATATCTTCCAAACCTTATATATGTCCTATGTGACTCAGCAGCCCAGCAAAGATACCCAGCAATACAGTTTAAGATGACCAGTGCCATAGCCGGGTTGTAGACACTGCAAATAATTTAAAGAAAGCAGGGAACACTGTTAAGTTCATCGTGGATTCAACTGAATCTTGTGCCTATCCTTGAAGAAAATCCCTCTTACCTGGCAGAGCCAGAACACACACAAACACACACACACACACACACACACACACACACCAAGACAAGGACAAAGTATGAAAGTATGCGAACCATGTCAGATCCACTTTGGAGAGGCTAAGTGGATATCAGTTCCTTCAAAAGGACATTTTTAAAGATGTAGGAAAATCATAGTTTAAAACTAAATCCTTAAATACCACAATGCCTGAACAACCTTATCAAGGTGCAGAATATAGGTGCTTATCTCAAGAGATATTAAATGCTCCAGAAAAAAAAAAAAAAAAAACAAACAAGAAAGAATTCTATTTATTGCAGATAATAAATAGAGTTTATTTATTATCTCCCACCACTTCTCTGGAGAGAAGATTTCCCTGTTGACCATTAAAGTCCAGAGGCCCTTGGATTCTTCTCGCTGAGGTTTAAGTATATCCGCTGGCTCCAACAACAACCAAGACACTGACTGGTCTACCGTAATGCCTTTCCCTGCTCCCCATACATCCTATTTCCCAATTCCCTCATCATATTCATTAGTCTCTAGGCTCACTCCAAGTTGGCCAACTCTTGCCTAATAAACCAGCCCTCAGGGGGAGAAGGATGGGGGAAGGAAAAGCATTTTGATGCATTCCTTTAAAAGGAGTTAGTGTCTCTCATTGGCCCGATGGGAGTATATCTGGAATACCCACCAGAGGAAAGCATGCAGAGGTTGCAGAGACACCTGCCTGTGGGGTCACAATCCCTTTCAGCCCTTTTCTAGGAGGGCAAGTCACAGCAGCGTCCCAGCTGCTCAGATGTAACCTGCATCACACAAACGGGGCTGGCCCTTACAGAACTGCTTCATCCCAACTGATTCCAGAAATATGTTTGGTTTTGCACCCTCGAAGAGCCCCCTGCAAAGCTGCATATCCATTGCCCTTTGAGTGCACACAAAGAAAGCCAGCTAATGCAAAGGTCCTCTGTTGAGTGGCTTCCTCTAAAAGATGATTTTTTTTTTAAATCACGAGTCATTCATTTTTTTTTTTACACCTTTTACATTCTGTCTCTGGACTTTCGAATGTTTACCCCTCTTAAAGCAGAGCAGAGGTACCCGCACTCCAGTGTACTTTGACTTAATCACTCACAGCTTAATGGCTCTCAGTTTCCCGACATCATCATCCATTGTCACTGTCCTCAGCATCAGTGTGTGCTCATGTGGTGCCCACAAGGCAGCTGGGAGTCAGGTGACCCAGGTGACACCCATCATGAGGCAGGGACTCACAGGCCCTCCAGGAGATGGTAGAAAACAAAGCCCCACATCCAGAAGCTCCTGCCCGTGGAAACTCCTGGTAAATGATGTATCAGAGATGTCTCAGACAGTAAGACACAGCTTTACAGACAAGTGGGTGTGCGTTCAGCAGATAAATGCAATCTCATCTTGAGTATCCATGGATGGATTCACTCTGTGATTTATCCATGAGAAATGTTAAAGCAAGTCAGCATCCCCAGCCTCTCTTCGTATGCTCGGGCTGCATCCTCAAGTGTGTACCAGAAATATGGCCTCTGGAGCCCACAGGGAGACTCAGGCTCATCTGAAGCCCTCAAGGTCTGTCCTGTGATCAATCATGATGTGCACTATTTGAACTGAAGATTTCCAGTTCTGTTCTAGAGCGTCTTACATGACTCTCACTGTATCATAGGCATCCATCTTCTCGTCCTCACAGCCCAGCAGGCCCACGGCAGGGAGAGGCAGGTAGAACAACACCTATATGTTTAGCACACTGGGGACCACTGTGGCATGGGCTCAGACCCTGTGCAAGGGAACAGGAGATGACAGTCCTGGTTCCACCCTTACTCTCTACTTCACGTGGGACTCTGGGCCTCACTCTCTTCGTCCAGAAATGGGGAACCTCTTGAAGACGTACGTCATGAGCTTTTCTGGAGCTGAAGTGAACAGCAAAGGCGGGGGGGGTCTAGACCCCACATCATAGCCTGGCCTTCGAGGAGGAGGTCGCTGCCAGGCATCCTAGAGCTCCCCATGCACAGGCCATGCCTGCTTCTATTCACATGGTGACTCCCTATCGTGGTGGCTCCTTTCCTTGAGACAGTGGGGATGACAGCGTCTCCTCTGCTGGGGTAGCCCAGCACTTAGCTCATTGTAGGTCCCAACCAATATTCATTGAAAGAATAAATGAATAAATGAACAGATGCACCTTGGTTGAAGGCTCTGGCCAGCAGTGCCCCTCAGACATAACCAGGAGTGAGGGATGACACTGGAAGGCAAGAAGGAGGGAAGGGCTTCCGTGATGTCCAACTTTACGAGACACTGAGGTAGTGCCAAGCCCTGCATGGTTTCCGGCTGCTACTTTCCAGCTGGTGACACATACCCCAGACCTCGACAGCATCCCTGAGTCCTGGAAGGAGCCGGTGAATGGTGTCAACAGCCCCCTGTGGTGCAGCAGTGTCACTCAGCCCACCCAGCCTGTGCCCATAGGCCATGGCAGCACACCATTCCACCTGGCCAGGGTTTCTAGGTATTGCACTCTCTATTCACAGAGGCCCAGGAAGAGCCACAGGGGGCATTCTGGTCACCCCCCACTTTCCTCTGCCAGCAGTGTCCTTGTTTGGCCATTCCTCCTTCGCACCAGCGGGAGGGACTTGGTGAAGCGCACGGATCTGGGGAATAAATGAAACCATTAAAGTGGTCAGAGGTGGTGGGCCAAGACACACCTGAACCCTTTCTTGTCTAAATCCCTGTGCTTGCTTTCTGTGGGACCCATGGGGGGGCCTTGAGATGCTGGCATCGCACCACCCCCGCCCTCTAGGAGGGGCCCCAACTGTGCTTCCCGGGCAATGAGGGCTTTTCTCACTGGCTGTGAAGTGAGGGAAGCTCTGGGCAAATGTGGGCAGCCCAAGGAATCAGGATTCAAGCTAGGCTACCAGACAGGTGCATCGCCTTCAGATAGTTCTTGTCCTGGGTCCCCTCATTGCTGAGGCTTCTTTGGGCTCCAAAGGCCCGACTCTACTCTTTTATGTCACTTCTCTTCCTAGACACACCTAGTTGCTACCACATCATATCAAGAGTGTTGTTTCATCAGTGTTCTTTAGACATGTGTGTCTGTGTGTTCATGGTTCGCACATGCATGTCTGTTAGGTGTGTCTGAAGAACTTGATTGTGGAGGGAAAAGACTGTTCCACTTTCACTGAAACACAAGCTTGAATGAAAAGAGCACCCCATTTTGTCACTAAAATTGACCATTCTCTTACACCATATACAAAGATAAACTCGAAATGGATAAGGACCTCAACGTGAGACAGGAATCTATCAAAATCCTAGATAAGAACATAGGCAGTAACCTCCTCAACATTGGCCACAGCAACTTCTTTCAGGACATGTTTCCAAAGGCAAAGGAAACAAAAGCAAAAATGGGACTTCATCAAGATAAAAAGCTTCTGCTCAGCAAAGGAAACAGTCAACAAAACAAACAGGCAACCCACGGACTGGGAGAAGATATTCGCAATGACACTACAGACAAAGGTCTGATATCTAAGATCTATAAAGAACTCCTCAAATTCAACAATCAAAAAACAGATAATCTTGTCAAAAAATGGGCAGAAGACATGAACAGACTCTTCTCCAAAGAAGACATACAAATGGTTAACAGACACATGAAAAAATATTCATCATCATTAGCCATCAGGGAGATTCAAATCAAAACCACATTGAGATACCACCTTATGCCAGTTAGAATGGCCAAAGTCAACAAGACAGTAAACAACAAATGTTGGAGAGGATGTGGAGAAAGGGGAACTCTCTTACACTGTTTGTGGGAATGCAAGTTAGTGCAACTACTTTGGAAAACAGTGTGGAGATTCTTAAGAAATTAAAAATAGAGCTGCCCTATGACCCTGCAATTGCACTACTGGGTATTTACCCCAAAGATACAGATGCAGTGAAAAGAAGGCCACATGCATCCCAATGTTCATAGCAGCAGTGGCCACAATCGCCAAACTGTGGAAAAAGCCAAGATGCCCTTCAACAGGCAAATGGATAAAGAAGATATGGTCCATACATACAATGGAATATTATGCCTCCATCAGAAAGGATGAATACCCAACTTTTGTATCAGCATGGACGGGACTGGATGAGATTATGCAGAGTGAAATAAGTCAAGCAGAGATAGTCAATTATCATATGGTTTCACTCAGATGTGGAGCATAAGGAATAACATGGAGGACATTAGGGGAAGGAAAGGAAAAGCAAATTGGGGGAAATTGGAGGGGGAGGCGAACCATGAGAGACTGTGGACTCTGAGAAACAAATTGAGTGTTTGGGAAGGGAGAGAGTTGGGGGGATAAGTGAGCCTGGTGGTGGGTATTGAGGAGTGCACATATTGCATGGAGCACTGGGTGTGATGCATAAACAATGAATCTTGGAACACTGAAAAAATAAAATAAGAAAAAATTGGCTGAAGGGGACTTGAAGGCTATCTGCCCACCTGTGCAAGGAACACACCTGCCCATCAAATCTGGGCCCCAGGGAAAGGCCGGGTTATGTTGGCAGTAGAAGGAAGCAGATCAAGCGAGGTCTGGCCATGAGCAAGGAGATGTCCCAAGTTATGAATTTTGGTGGTCTCTAGAGAGCAACTGGTGCATCTAGTGCCCTTTGGACTGCAGTTATTGCCCCTGAATGCAGTGGGAAGGGGAGTATGAGGTGGAGAGCCTGACCCCCTTAGAGGCAGGCTGGGTGGTGCCTCTTAGAGGCCCCAAACATGAAGGAAATCGGCTGCCCTGGCATGCACCAACAGCCCAGGTGGGGAAGGGTTTCTGGTTTTGACATCTCCAGAATTCTCTTCTCTCCATTCAGCCCCTGGGAGCTGTAAACTGGCAGAGCCATGTGGGACTGCCCACCCCCACCCTGCCCCAGATAGCCTCAGCTCCCCTTTCTCTTTCAGCACATTCTCCAGGAGGAAGGTATTGTGCACATTTAATTCACCACTGTATCTCCTAGAACAGTGAACGTCCATCACACAGTAGGGGTTGAGAAATAGTTATTAGCTAGAAGAGAGGTCCATCCCTGTGTACTGAAGAATTAGGGGTGGGTGGTTCGGGGCCTGGGTCCTCTGAGATTGTGCATGGGGACTTGGCTCTGTGCTTCAAAACTGTCTGCTATAAGGAATTACCTAATCCCTTCTGTCCCCACCTAGCCTGCCCTTCCTTCTCTGATCCTGGACTGGTTGGAAGCCAAAGCTCCTTGGTACGTCCCCCAACTCCCTCGGCCTCAGGAAGCATGCCTCCATTCCTTCCTCTCCTCCTCCACTGACCTCCACAGCCCTGACTGCCACTCCAGCCTGGTCTCCTCGAAATCTACCACCACCAAGGACCTCAGTGTCCCTCTGGGGTTGGGAGAGCCCACCCTGAGCTGGATAGATGGGGAATAGCCCAGGGCCACAGAGCGCACACCAGAGCCCTTGATCCACCACTCCCTAAAACCTCAAGAAAATTCTTCTGGACAGACCTGGGAACACTGTCTTGTAGGAACTCAGGAGAAGTGGCGAACAGAGAAGAGTAAGTAGTTCTTCTCTAAACTAGACAATCTAACTCGGGTGAACTTCTGCATGTTCCATATAGGGTGCTATAGGGAGGCAAGTCCAGGGCAGGGGGAAACACTCTTAACCCTCAGTGGTAAGCTAGCTCCTGGACCACCAGAAAACCAAAGCGGTGGAAAAACACAGTGACCTGCAAGCCTGCACAGGTGGTGTCAGGAAACAGGCAGAAAGGGAACAATACCTGAGTGCGGTTCATCCAAGAAGCCTTCTTGGAGGTGAGTTGTAGGCAGAATTATAAAGAAGGTTAAGTCCGGGGGCGCCTGGGTGGCTCAGTCGTTAAGCGTCTGCCTTCGGCCCAGGTCAGATCCC
>JAQQSY010000631.1:0-14948 GCA_028646535.1 Procyon lotor | reverse complement strand
TATATTATATTATATAATTATATATTATATAATAAATGAATGAATTTTAGAGATCTACTGAACAACACTCTACCTGTAGTTAACAACATTTTACTGGACACTTAAAACTCTGTTAAGAAAGCAGATAAAGTATCCTTAGATTAAGTATCAAGTATTCTTTTTTTTTAAAGATTTTATTTTTAAGTAATCTCTACACCCAACGGGGACTTGAACTTAAAACTGTGAGATCAAGAATCGCACACTCTATCAACTAAGTCAGCCAAGTGCCCCAAGTATCAAGTATTCTTACAACAACTGAAAAACACACACACACAAAACCAAAACTCTACGTGTTTTAAAAAGACTTATTTACCTATCTGAGGGAGAGAGAACGTGGTGGAGGGGCCGAGGGAGACAGAAGCTTAAGCAGACTCTGCACTGATCTTGGAGTCTGACCATCCCATGACCCTGAAATCAGGACCTGAACTGAAACCAAGAGTTGGGCACTTAACCGACTGTGCCACACAAGCACCCCAAAACTCTACATCTTTGAATTCATTGATAGTAGTCCTAATCTCTACAATTCTTCTTAAAATGAAATATTACTTTGGTTTATAATTTTAGTAGATTAATTAGGTCTAATTTACTTCACTTGGCTTTTCTTATCGTAACAGATTTCATTTCATGACTTAGGTAACCAGTATGGAAATCTTCCAATTGTCAGTATATCTACACCAATTTTTATCTCAAAGTATGGACATAACTAAAGAATAGATTTAGGAAACCACAGAGCACACTGTGAGATGGGCACAGACAAAATTTCATTGGCCACCTGACTGCCACAAACCCCTACTTCTGACTGTTTGTCCACAGTAGTATTCTCTTTCTCCAGAAATTACTGACAGCTCAAAATCAAAATCGGTGTCTAATAACCCCCAAAATTCTGATTATTCTGATTATTCTTTGAAGAATAGGAAAAATACAGTATAAAATCGTGGCTGTGGAGCCAGCTCTCCAACGGTTACTGACACCAAGACAGCTGTCGGTTAACAATGTCTTCCATTAAGATTGAGTGTGTTTTGTGGGAGAATTGCCAGTGTAGGGAGTCTCTGGTGTGGGAGGAGGCATTCAACTCACTGCTCTTTGTAGATATTCCTGCAAAAAAAGTTTGCCCATGGGATTCGCTCAGCAAGCGCATGTAGCAAGTGACCGTGGATGACCCATCAGCTCTGTGGCCCTTCACCAGGGAGGAAGCTATGTAGTTACCATTGGAACAAAGTTCTGTGCTTTGAACTGGGAAGATCACTCAGCAGCTGCCCTGGCCACAATAGATAATGACAAGAAAAACAATCAGTTCAGTGATGGGAAGGTGGATCCTGCTGGGAGATATCTTGCTCGCACTACGGCAGAGGAGAAGGCCCCACGGCTCTGGAGCAGCACCAGGGGTCCCTCTACTTCCTCTTTCCTGACCACTACGTGGAAAAGTATTTTGACCAGGTGGACATCTCCGATGGTTTGGATTGGTCCCTGGACCACAAAATCTTCTATTACACTGACAGCCTGTCCTACTTGGTGGATGCCTTTGACTATGCCCTACAGACAGATCTCCAAATGCAAAAGTATTTGCAAGATGGAGAAAGAAGAACAAATTCCAGATGGGATGTGTATCGATGCTGAGGGGAAGCTCTGGGTGGCCTGTTATAATGGAGGGAGAGTGATTTGTTTAGATTCTGACACAGAGAAAAGACTCCAAGCTGTGAAGTTGCCTGTTGTTAAAGCAACTTCATGCTGCTTCGGAGGGAAGGACTACTCTGAAATGTATGTGACCTGTGCCCGGGATGGAATGGATCCCGAGGGTCTTCTGCAGCAGCCTGAAGCTTGTGGGATCTTCAATACAACTGGCCTACAGGTCAAAGGAATTCCTCCCTATCCCTATGCAGGATGAGTGGCAGGCCTTCTTTCCTACTGGAGGAACTTTTGAAGACATGTAGAAAATTCTAGAGCTGAAATTTCAATCTAGTTACAAAAAAATTAAAGAAATGACATTATTAACAGGGCTAAAATTTTTTTTTACGATTTTTAAAAGGTAGAGCACTTTAGTAAGGGGTGACAGGTAGTTTTGGAAACATACTAAAAAGCCTTCTGCAAAGATATTACAAAAATAGAGAATTGTTCAACTGTCAACAAGCCTCTTGATTCTTTGCAAATTGCTGGGGGTGGAGGGACCATGTCTGTTCTGTATTCCATACTTATTATACCTAAAGCTTCAAAAAACTGATAAATAATGGCTTAGTAATGACTTAAAAAAAATCATGGCTGTGTAGAAGTGTCCTTCCTCAAGACCACACAGCCCTCCCTTCACTCAAGGAGCTTTAGTATGGTAAACTGAATTGATTCTAAAGTAAATCTCTAGATGCATTAAACAAATTACTTATTGCCTGGATCTGGGAGTGGAAGTGGGGATTAACTACACATAGGCCAAGGAATATTTTGGGGAGACTGAATTATTCTAAAACTGAATAATGATGATGATTATATAACTATAAATGTATTTAAAATTATTGAGTAGTACATTTAACAGGATAAATTTTACAGTATACATATTAAACCTCCACAAAGTTGCTAAAATACCAAGTGAGATTTTGCCAACCTAATATTTCACTCTTTTTGGATATCCCCTGGTATTAGTTCATTATTTCTCAAAATTCCAAGTTAGACAAATCATTATGGGTATAATGTGATAGTTTTCATAAACTTGATAGTGGTGCCCAACTAATACTATCAATGGTTTATATAACTTGCAATAATACAATGAACATCTAAAGTTAACCTAAAGTTCTCTAACTTGAAAAACAAATTATCAGGGTACAAAATCATAGATCATCACATTGAACTGCCCAATTTCCCTGGATCTCTTCTGCAAGTTGTGATAATTTACCTTTGGGAAAACCAGTGTGCACAAAAGACCTGGTTTCATTAGAAGCAATTATGGACTACCCAGTCCTATCATTTAGTCCAGCTGACTCCCTTCCAAATGGTAGGAACTATTTATAACTTTCTGTCTTAAGAAATGGTGGAAACTCAAAAAGGTGGGAACTCAATCTCTTGTGTGTCTCAATCTCTTGAAGCTCTTGCTGAGTGAGACCTGCACCTGAGCAGGTACAAATAAAACTTGCTTTCTAACTCCCCAAGCACTGGTTTCATCGTTTTCCCAAACCTTCTTTCTTCTTTATCTCAAGGTTCCTTTTGCTCGTACTCTTTATTTGAATCATTTTTATTCATACAGTTTTATACAGGTTCTGGTATCATTTTCATAATTTTAATTGCATTGTGAGGTGAATTTCTCTTCAAGGAGTCCATATCTTTTTAAATTGATATGTGAAGGGGTTTCAATTTTCCATCTCTTTTTTTTCTCTGATGCTAGATTCATGGGAATTCATGGAATATTGTATCTTGGTTATTTCATTGCAAATGAGTACAATCTGGCAGAGCAAGCTATCTTATGTTGAGAAAGAACTGAATGATCAAGACTTAAAAATCATTATAATTACTTTTAAAAATGTATTAAGTACTTATTACGTGCCACAGCATACTCTGCTGTTGTCCATGTAATAACTCATTTAATCCTAACAACAACAACAGTATAAGGTAAGTGCTATTATCATCCCTATTTTACAGATGAGGAAATTCAGGGAGAAAGAAGTGAAGCCACTCACCCAAGGACACATAGTTCATAAATCAAGGAGATGGAGACTCGAATCCAGGTAGTCTGTCCCCAGAATGTTTGCTGTTAGTTATTACATAATACTGCAATTTATAAAATTACTCCTATATCATTTTTCTTTTTTCCTCCACTAATTTCAAATTTTCTTTTAAAAATGAGAAAATCCATAAATGTTACTTATAAAAATATATAAAATAAGAGTTCATATTTAGGAAAAAATAAAATCACTTAAAATCCCACAAACTAAAGTTACTGTAAAGCCTAAATATTTCTATACATACATTTACATTACATCTGGTATTTTACAATCTTTTTTTAACTTAAAAAATTATTTTTTTTTCAGTTCAGCTTATCCAAAGTTCTAATTTATGTCAGGTGCATCAAAAACTCTTCTGAACATAGACCCAAGTGTATTCAAAAGTTCTCTTCCTTCATGTACCAAACAGCTTTCCACTGGATGCTTATACTTGAAAAGTGTACTGCTCTTCCAAATTACTGAATTTTTCCAAATATCCAATGATGGTTTCAGTTTAGGAATATGTCTTTAGCATGCTTTAATAATTCAGTATTATTTGAGGGCAGTTCCAGATACTCTGTAATGATTACACACATTTTGTTTGAGGCAAAAAATAAAGAGGAAAGTTTGTACTCTCTCCAGTTTTATTGTATTAGATTTAGGATCTACCTGGGAATGTGGGGTGCTGAGGTAAGAACAGTGTCATGACATGGAGGTTGCTGATCCAGATTGGTTTCCATTCTCCCATCAGTAAGCAGGTGCCAATGAGTTCAAACCTCAATGTGATTTGGTGAAGTTTTATTTTCCACCAAATCTCCTACGATAGCTTCTATGCCTCAATTTTGCCTACCACGTCTTCTTGAATGTTAGTGAAGACTATCAGTTGAGAGTGCCTACCTTGGGCCAGAAATTGTGCTAACCACTGTGGTACACAAGTTGGCTAAAAGCCTTTTTTCTCAAATAAATTATAATTATAGTATATAAATATAATTATAATATGTTATATTATAAATTACAATTTATAACATATTATAGAGAAATTATGATATACTTTATTATAAAGAAGGTACAAGATATAACAGTAGTTCATAGACACTACTCTGCTTAGGGTTATAAATGAATACTCCAGAGCACCTCGTATTTTTTTTTTTTTAAGATTTTATTCATTTATTTGACAGAGAAAGTTGGCAAGTAGGCAGAGAGGCAGGCAGAGAGGGGGAAGCAGGCTCCCCACTGAGCAGAGAGCCCGATGCGGGGCTCAATCCCAGGACCTTGAGATCATGACCTGAGCCGAAGGCAGAGGCTTTAACCCACTGAGCTACCCAGGCGCCCCCAGAGTACCTCGTATTTAATCTCAGTTTTGAAGGATAAAGGAAAGGGGAATTAAGGAGACATAAGTTAGACACCTCTCAATTTATAGACAAATAAATACCATCAGCATAATTGGCTAGTATATCCTAGTTTATATAGATCATAAGTGGCAAAACTAGAATGGTAACCAAGTCTATCAGCCCTTTTAGGCAAACATGTTTCCACTTAGTAATGACCAGGAATAACACAGATGATAGTATATTCAAGAGCAGTGAAAAAATAGAGTAACACATTCAGTTTATCAAGAGTGTGATGTGAAATGCTACTGAATTTTAACATATTCATGATAGAGCCAGAAAATGAAATAGGAAAGTTACATGACCATATTTGATCTTTTTTATTACGTTCAATTAGCCAAAATATAGTTATCATTATTTTTTGATGTAGTGTTCAAGGATTCATTAGTTGTGTATAACACCATATTTGATCTTTAGATAGACAAATTGAAAGCAGAGTGTAGAATATACGAAATGTAGGTAAGATTGGAGGCAGAGAGATCATTCAGAAGCCTTTATGGTCATTAATTGGAAAAAAATAAAGAGACCTGAAATAAAACTGTGGAAATGAAGAGGAAGATACAAAACAGAACTATTCAGGAAGTGTGATTTTCTATCTGGTATACAAGGTGAGAGAGGATAAAAGATGCCTCAAAGACTCCTGGATTAAGCATCTAAGAGAACACTCATGATATTTCCTAAGGCATTAAAAAGAGGATAAAATCATGAGTTCACCCTTGCACAATTTAACTTTGAAGTGCCTGAGGGATGTCCCTTTAGGTACTATAGTACAGTCTTGGGCATATTATGCTAGAGTCCAGGAACAGACCTACAGATATAGAAATCTTTCATAAGTGGGGAGTAGTTAAAACTATATGTTTTGAATGAGAAAATATTTTAAAACTTCTGAGTCACATCAATACTCAAAAATAAGCCAGCTTGGTGGGGAGGAATCCATGCATTAGTGAAAGACACAAAAAAGAAGTTAGAAATAGTGGCACCTGGGTGACTCAGTCATTAAGCATCTGTCTTCGCATTAGGTCATGATCCCAGAGTCCTGGGATCGAGCCCATATTGGACTTGCTGTTTGTCTTGAAGCCTGCTTCTCCCTCTCTCACTTCCCCTGCTCCTGTTCCCTCTCTCGCTGTGTGTCTCTGTCAAATAAATAAAATCTTTAAAAAAAAAATGGAGTTAGAAATACAGGAGAAAAATCAAGAGAGGTCTGTTATACAAATATTAAAAATGCATCTAGTTTCAAATGACATTGCTTTATTTAGTCTCTCAAAGTAAGTTTTTATTTTTCTCAACAACATATCAGAAGGTAGACTTTTGCTGACATCAAAGACCTTTTAGACTGGATTATTTTTCTATCTGTTCATAATATCGTCTTTAACATGTGGATGTCCAAAGCTCATGGTGGCTGCATCTTTGGGCATAACATTAATATTGAATGCAGGGATAAAAGCCAGAAAAAAAGACCTCTCCAAATTTATCTTTCTATTTTAATCTGAGAAAGAAAACCTTCTATAGAAGGCATTGTTCTGTATCCCATCAAAACAGCTACATGCCCCTCTCACACCAATCCATGGCCAAGGTACATAGATTATCATATTTCATCCTGGGGCTAAGATAAGAACCTACCTTCTTCCAAAATTCAGAAATTTCCATCAAATACCTAGACAGATAGGTGTTGTCCTAGCACAAACTATATGGAAAAGGCTTTGGGATAGGCAGCCAATACATATACAGCAACCAATGACAGAAGAAATTGCAAAAACAATGCAAGATCAATAGTATCAACTTTGGAGAACAAGTATGTAAGATAAAGACTAAAAATTGTTTATTATATGTAACATTTTTATATGTAGACCATTGTGTGCTAAATCCCGGGTGACTTCTTAAAGGATTTTCTGGAACAAGTGGCTTGTTTTGGCTTGTTCAGTAAATATAATGTGTAAGTTAAAATAAATTTACCTGTGAAGGGTTTTTAAAGAGTAAAGGGAAAATAAGAAGGATACACCCCTCCATCATTGACAGATTTGATTTTTGATTTTGAAGGAGAGATGCTATCAAGGGAAGTAAAAATTTCAGATGAAGGAAAAAGGTTAGGGCATCTTGATCCTTGGAAAGGGTTTGAATGTATTTAGAAGTGCTAGCCTTGGGGCACCTGGGTGGCTCAGTGGGTTGAAGGCTCTGCCTCTGGCTCAGGTCATGATCTCAGGGTCCTGGGATCGAGCCCCGCATGGGGCTCTCTGCTCAGCAGGGAGCCTGCTTCCTCCTCTCTCTCTGCCTGCCTCTCTGCCTACTTGTGATCTCTCTGTCTCTGTAAAAATAAATAAAATCTTTAAAAAATAAATAAAAAATAAATAAAAATTTAAAAAAAGAGAAGTGCTAGCCTTAGAGAGCACAGAACATTGGCTAGAATACATCTCAAGTCCTAAAACTCTTGATACAAAACTCCTAGTTTTGCCACCTCATCTTTCTCAGGCACAATTTCATTTGTGAAGTGGGGATAATAAAACTGAATGTATTTTATAGAGTCATTAGGAGGTTTGAAAAAAATAATATACTTAACACAATTCCCTAAATATAGGAGACACTCAAATCTCTTATCTGTGGTCATTACAATTATTATTTATAATTATATTAACTGCTCTTTACTCTCAGATATACAATATTTTATTTTATTTTTAGCTTGTCATTAAGTAATTTGTTTACTAAAAGTGGTCTTGGGCCAATGGTGATAATCATGTCATAAACTTAATGTTAATATTATTAAGCCTGTGTACCTGAGTTCCATTTAAATAAAAAAGCCCAATAAAGTGAGTGATGGGATATACTCATGGTGATCTCTATAAGCCCAGTGAAGAAGGAAAAAAATTTAATTTTTTTATTTAAATTCAATTTAATTAACATATACTATATTATTCATTTCAGAGGTAGAATTTAGTGATTCATCAGTAGCATACATCACCCAGTGCTCACTACTTCAAGTGCCCTCCTTATTGCCCATCAACCAATTACCCCCCCCAGCAAACCTCAGTTTGTTTTCTATAGTTAAGAGTCTCTTATGATTTGCCTCCCTCTCTGTTTTCATTTTATTTTATTTTTCCTTCCCTTCCCCTATGTCATTTATTTTGTAAGAAGGGAAAATTTAAGGGACTAAGAAAGGTTCAGGTAAGAGAATAGAGAATTGGGTATTTATGTGGTATAAAAAAAAAAAAACACTTAGGGAAATGGTCAGGATAATGATCTAGAAATCTTTGAGGAAAAAAAAGATTTAAATATGGGGTGAAAATTAAAGTAACCTATCTGCAAAATTTATAGTCATATATTTTCGCTCATATATCCCCTTTTGTATAGTAAATTTACTGCTTACCTTATTTCCTCCAAATTCTTCATTTTTCTCCTCTCAATTATATCTAACTTAACTAGCAAGGCAATTAGGGGATCTATGTTTCTGCCAGTGATACTTACTCTTTTAAATTTTTATCCTCAGGTCACTTGAAAATCAGCTCTCCTATACCAGTCAATGGGTGGACTAAATGATTCTGTGGTCACTGAGATTGTGTTACTGGCCCTTTCTTGTTCTTTGGAGAAAAAACTTTTTCTCATCTTGATATGTTCTTTGCTCTATTTAGGAGTCATCTTGGGAAATCTTTGTATTTTGTTTTTGGTAATTTTTGATTCTCACCTACATTCTCCCATGTATTTCCTGCTGGCCAACCTGTCGCTCATTGATGTGGGTCTTTCCTCGACCACAATTCCCAAGATAATCAAAGACCTCTTAAATGAATACAAAGTAATTTCTTTCCAAGGTTGTATGACACAGATATGTTTTATTCACATCATAGGAGGCGTGGAGATGGTGTTACTCATAGCCATGGCATTTGACAGGTGTACCGCAATCTGTAAGCCTCTTCACTACTTGAAAATTATGAATCCTAAAATATGTATTTCATTTGTAATCACTGGATGGGTAACTGGGGTAATCCATGCTATGTCTCAGTTTTTATTTGTTATAAAGTTGCCTTTTTGTGGGCCTAATAAAGTGGACAGCTTTTACTGTGACTTTCCTAAGATTATAAAACTTGCATGCACAGAAGCAGCCAAGTTTGAGTTTATTGTTACTGCCAACAGTGGCTTCATGAGCATGGGCACCTTCTTCCTGTTAATACTTTCCTATTCGTTCATTTTGATCACAGTCTGGAAACGTTCTTCAGGAGAATTATACAAGGCATTTGTTACTTTGTCAGCTCACATCACTGTGGTTTTTTTTGTTTTTCACTCCATGCATGATTTTGTACGTCTGGCCTTCTCCCCCACCTTCAATTGATAAAAATCTGTTCATTGTGGACTTTGCTATCACCCCTGTCTTGAATCCTGCTATCTATACACTAAGGAACAAAGACATAAAGGTAGCTATAAAAAGACTGTGCAAAAAGATATCTTATTCTAGATTGTGTTGACCACTTTTTTGGGGGAGCTCTAAAACTAAACATCCTATTACACACTGACCCATCCTTATTCAGGTACTTAATATTTAACATATCTTGAACAAACTCATCATCTGCCATTCTAAGCCTGCTGCTACTTCACCTGTGGAGTATACAAGCATTACCAATCATGAGAATGTAAGTTCATCATACTAAGAATTGATATTCTAATGGAGAACAGCATAATCTAAAAAAGAATATTTTAATCTGGAATTTTTGTTTATTTTTCAAATAAAAATGTAATTACACTGTTTCTGCTATTCATAACAACTAAAAATAACCTGTAAATTAGTTCTGATGAATGGATGAACTCAAGAATCATCACATTACATTGCTGTATGTGTGTGTGTGTGTGTTTGTGTGTGTATGCATGGCTCCGGTGGTTTTACTTATTTTTAAAAGAAGACCCAGAGACAAATTCAGTGGGCCAGGAGCTTATTTGGATGGGGAATGAAGAACACATTTGCTCAGAAGTGGAGACAGGGGACAGAAAAAGAAAGGATGCCAACAGAGGGTATATTAACTGGCATTCTACTACATGAACATTGGGGTACAATTCTGTTATGGCCTTCTAGGAGAATGTACATATTCTATAACTTATATTTCTTTTACTTGAGGCAAAGAAGCTGTGTATTTCTGTGCTGGGGTAGCTCTGAGGCATTAACTCCATGGCAGTTACAGACATCCCCACATAGTAAGTTTAGCAGGTTTGATATCCAAAGAAAAGTCCTCGGGCCGAAAATCTTTGTAGTTTATGGTATAAAACAATACACATTCTTGGGAATATTAAGCAAAGAGGGATATGTATACAACATCAAAATCAACAGATACACTCCACATCTTCCCATACTTAGAGGTATTCGTGTTCCATGTAAGTTCACTCCATCACTGATTCTTCAAATACAGGAGTGTTAATGAAACAAGTATTAATGGGTTCTATCGTTGCATATGTTCCCAAGATTTTCACTATCTCCTTCCTCCATAATCCATTCCAGATTTTCCTCACATTCGTCCAGCACTTCTGCTGATCTAGATCACTTGCCCAGATTCATACCTTCCCATCTAAGAAGGCTAAATCAATGATTGCCATGCTCTTATCATATTACAATTGCAACTGCCCATTTAGAGTTATCACAATAATGGCTGAAGCAAGGGTAGCAGCAATTCTATTTCTTTGCAATAATAAAGGTTAATTATACCTGGCATGATAGTAACTGGGTTTTGTTTTGCTTTGTTTTTTTTTGTTTTTTGTTTGTTTGTTTGTTTTTTTGCTTTTTGTCTGCTGATCTGCAAACACAAGGAAACAAAAATGACTAGTGAGCTACTAAAACTTTAGGTTTACTGAAATGCTTACTCTGTCCCCAGAAGAAGCATTCCCACTACCTCAGCAGAGGTCAAAATTGTAGGTCAAGAAAGCTCAAATTCTCCAAGGCAGCAATGATGAGTGGAGCCACTCTCACTGACTATCTTTGTTTTCCAAACCTATGCATTTTGGAATACAATACCTTATAAAGTCCATTGGTTCAAAGCATATATCACATGTTGAAGCACAAAGAGTTGTCACCAAAAATACTTAGTTGTACTTAGTTGTACTTTTATGTGCATCTTTAAAAGACTATTTCCATGTTCCATTAGTCTCACACATTTGTACACCATATATTGCTGCACCAGCAGATCACTTGGTTACGTGCCCACTATTGTACTTTCTTGCCTATAAATATATTTCTTTGTCTTACACAACGTTGTGAAGGACATTAGACTTACTATGTGTCTTTGGATCACTTAATGGCCAAGCTACCACCATAAGGATAGTCAAAACCAAAACCATACTTGGGAAACACCTTTACCCCAGTAAGAACTACTCGCTATTCTTCCACCATGAAAGGGATCTAATGTAAACAACTACTAAATTTTTACCAAGTTGCTGATTAAATGCATTAACAGATGAAACCATATCAAGGGTTCAGATTCCATCTGAATTTCTGAAAGGACAAACACTAATAGTGGCTGTGACTTTTAAGTGCCTTACTGAGAAGTGACCCTACTGAAAGAACCCTTGAAAAGACTTTATCCTTGCCATTCATAACTACTTCAGTCATGGGTCCACAGTGCAAGCACTATAGTAGCTGACCTTGGTTATCAACTCTTCTCCTTAACACTCTTCTTCAAATACATAAGAACAGAAACATAAATAAGAAGTATAAGTGTTGCTCTTCCTGATATTTTCTGGCTAAGGAAGCACTTATTTCATATATCATCATGGCCTATGTGTAAGTAACTACTATCCACCTAAAGTGACAATTCCAGTTAGGCAGAAATTATAAAACTGACCCATACTTGTAAGGACAAATATACACTAGAGTCATTTGATAATTCCCCACAAAGTGCTAGGTTAATTGTTTTTTTTTTCTTTCCTTAATCACATAAATAAGACAGATTAATACATATGGTATGAAATAGAAGGATTAAATGAAATAGCAGCTCCACAAACAAATAAACTAGCAATTAGGAAGGAGTTGAGGTAGTGAAACTGTGCTTTTCAATGTACACACATAACACTAAAACTAGAATAACTAGTAAGGAAAGCCCAGATCAGATTTAATTTCTATCCTATAATAAAGGTAAATTCTCAAAACAGAGATGAATAAATCCATATAAGCAAAAATAACTAAGAATTTATACAAAAAGCTCTTCACATACAAAAAACATTAGATACATTTCCTTCAAAATAAATTAATTGGATGAAATTATTTTAAAATTATTTCATAAAATAACTTTCAATAATGTGAGATTTATGTAATTGTGACATAAAATATTTGATTTTAGGCAAGGCAAAACAAATAGAAAACGAAAAAAAGAAAAGATTATATTTTACTACATGAACTTTAAACTCATCAAAAACAAATATAAAGGCTTCTGGTCTCTAGTTCTGCATGTAAGGAGCTTGGAAGTCACAATTTCATCCTAACAACAAATACAAATTAGAAAAGACCAAACAATTAATAACTCTTCTTGGCTCCATAAGAAAGGGAAGGATGGACACAGGGCAAACTGCTATCTCCTAGATTAGAGACACAAACAAATACAGGTCATCATGGCTTATTAGAGCAGACACAAACAACAGAAACTGCTATAGAAATGAGAGCTGGAGTAGGAAATCTAAACCATAATTGATGACTTGCTGGAGTTTCAGTACATGCAATTTTGAAAGTTAAAAACTGTCCAGGGGAAATCAGCCATCGGGGGGAAGTAGAGTGAGGTTTATGTCCAGCAGATTTCCTAGTAAGTAACTGAGAAAAATCCCCTCAGGTTTCTGGCAGAGAAAGGGGAAAAGGAATATTTTGAAATATACCACAACACTTTTTTTTTTTTTTTTTGGAACAGCAAGAGGATTTATTTCCAGCTACCTGGGGCTCTCACTGGCACATACTATGCAGCACAGTGCTAAGGTGGGAAGCTCCGCCTCTCCCCCTCCCAGCATTTTTAAGCACTCGAGTAAACAAGCACATATGTCACTACACACATAGGCGAGTTCCTTATTCTTTATATGGCAATTACCTAAATCTATGCATTTCAATGGTGCATTTGAACAACTCAGGGGCTAGGCGTCACACAGGGAAGCAGAAGAATCTAAATTCCAGGAATAGTTTCACACCCGTGCCCTAGGCCTATCTTTTTCTGGCTTAAAATGAAGCCTGTCATGGAGGAACGGCGGTCTTTGCAACAGGTCCTAAAAGCTTCTTAGACCAAGATTTAGCTTGACTTTAATATGTTGCCCCATGTCTTATAGCACTTAATCTTAACATACACAACACTCATTTTTTAAGAAGACCTACCCTCGATGGAGAGTAGTAAACGAGAATCTAAACTACTGAGGTATTATAAGAGCCTAAATGACCTGGGGAAGGCAAATACCCAACTCCAACCCATGCTTGCCATTCTCTCCCATCTAAGGTGGACTGTAAAGTTTACAGTCCAGAGGCACAGACTCATTAAAAGACTAAGAACTAATTGTGAGGTTATATAATGCTTCCTCTGCGCCGACATTTTGTCACCGCATTAACTAAGGCCTATTTATAGCAGTTCCTTTTACCCAGTACATCATGTCTACCTATCAACAAAAAAATTACAAGGCACACTAAAAGGCAAAAAACACAGTTTGAAGAGACAGAACAATCTACAGAGCTAGACATAGCAGGGATGTTGGAATTACCAGACCAGAAATTTAAAATAACTATGATAAATGTGCTAAGAGCTCTAATGGATAAAATAGAAAGCTTTTAAGAATAAATGGCCAGGGGGCACCTGGGTGGCTCAGTCGTTAGGCGTCTGCCTCCAGCCCAGGTCAGATCCCAGGGTCCTGGGATCGAGCCCCACATCGGGCTCTCTGCTCGACAGGAAGCCTGCTTCTCCCGCTACCATTCCCTCTGCTTGTGTTCCCTCTCCCGCTGTGTTTCTCTCTGTCAAATAAATAAAGTCTTAAAAAAAAAAAAGAAAAAAAAAGAAAAAGAATAAATGGCCAGGGGCACCTGGATGGCTCAGTTGGTTAAGCAACTGCCTTCAGCTCAAGTCATGATCCCAGAGTATGGGGCTGAGTTCCACATCGGGCTCCCAGCTCCATGGAGAGTCTGCTTTCTCCCTCTGACCTTCTCCCCTCTCATGCTGTCTCTTGCTCTCTCTCTCTCTCAAATAAATAAAGAAAATCTTTAAAAAAAAAATCTTTAAATAAATAAAAAAAAAAAACACGAATAAATGGCTAGTATAAGCAGAGGAATGGAAATCCAAAAACAGAACAAAAAAGAAATGCTAGAGCTCAAAAACACTATAAAAAACATGATAAGTGACTTTGATGGGCTCATTAGTAGATGGGACATGGATGAGGAAAGAATCTCTGAACTAGATGATATATCAACAGGATCTCTGATAACTAAAGAACAAAGAGAAAAAAATTTAAAAAAAAAAAAGAGTATCTAAGGACAGATAACGAAAGAAGGTGTCATATATACATAATGGGAATGACAGAAAGAGAGAAAAGTGAAAAGGAGACAGAAAAAAAAAATATTTCAAATGATAATGACTGAGAATTTCCCCCAAACTGTTGTCAGACACCAAACCACAGATCCAGAAAGCACAGAAAACATCAATAGGATAAATGTCAAAAGAAATTACACAAGGTCTATCATTCTTAAATTACAGAAAATGAAAGATAACAAAGTTAAGGAAAAAACCAACCTTAATGTATAAAAAAATCAAGCAGAAGAACCATATCTAATACATATCTAACTTCTCCTCAGATATGTAAGCCAAAGGGAATAGAGTGAAATATTTAATGTATTAAGAAAAAAGAGGAGGGAGGGCAAGATGGC
>JAQQSY010000630.1:0-14951 GCA_028646535.1 Procyon lotor | reverse complement strand
TTTTTTTTTTGCATGTCTGATAATTTTTGTTGAAAACTAGACATCTTTAAAAATATAGCAAATCTGGATACTAGTCTCCCTTTTAGGGGTTTGTTATTATTTCTTTGTTTACTTTTTTGTGACTTGCTGGATTATCCTATTGAAGTCTGTTTCTCCCAGCCCCTGCAGTGTGTAGCCTCTGAAGTTTCTCCTCAGAGGACACAGCCTTGGGAATACCCAGAGTTATCCTGGGATGACTTGGTCTTACCGGACTCTCTCTGACTATCCCTTTCCCTGGCCACACCTAGCTATTAAACTCTATTAATTGCTAGCTGATTGCCTATTGTTTTCAACAATGCCCCGGGGCATACATTTCTTCACAGACACATCCAATCAAAACCAGGCTCCTTTGAACAGATAGTTCCTAAGGTCAGTGTAGGAGATTTTCTGTAACCACTCCCACAGGGTTCTTCTCAGCTTTCTGTTTTTCTGGTCACCTCCAGCAAAATAGCTGGTGTATAGTTTACACTATATTTCCAATGAATCTGTCAGTCTCTTCCCAGTTGCTTTCAGCATGCCTCCACTGTTTTTGAGTGTGCTCTTTCACTTGAACTTCTCCGCAAGGGGTTGCAAATGAAATCAATTCCTTTGGAGAGAATTGTACCTCTCTTTTCTATGGCCTGCTTCTCCCTCCAGAAAAAGTCTCGGATGTGTAGCCCTGGTGCTGGGAGTGGGGCAATGGTGAACTACTCTCTGAATGACACCCCAAATTTAGGATCCAAGTGCTCGGTATATGGGGGAGAAGAGGCTTGACTAGCCTCTCTTGGTGTAGAACTCTTGCTCCATGAGATGGGACAAGGGTAACTTAGGTTCCAGCATCTCTGTGGATCTGTGCCTAGGTATAGGCTTTATACCATGATCAGGGATTGAGTAGAAGGAAGAAGGAACCCCCACCTCTTGGCTGCACTTGCCTGGAACTTAGACTCAGCAACAGGCAGCTGAGACAGAATGAGAAATGCTGACACGCTTCCCCTCTTGGGAAGACAGCCCCTGACTAGGAGCTGGAGGGAAAGGAAACCCTGTGTTCTTGGCTGTACCATTCTGTCTCACTGGCTAGGAGTGGGAAGGGATGGAGTAGTTCTTGGTTTAAATACTATAAACTTGCTGCTCTTACTGCATTTCAATATATTTTCCTGAATAATATATTCATTTGCTCTATGCCCTTATTTCCACATATTTTGGTTATTTTAAATTTTTTTTCACTGATTTCTTTGGAGATTGGTCCACGGAGCTCCTCATGCTGTCATACTGGAAATGGAACTCACAAAGATATTGTCTTATAATAGCTTCTAGAAGTTATGTTGCTTTGCCTTTTATATCTCAAATCTATAACTCACCTGAATTTGATTTTTTTGTGTATGATGTAAAGTAGGTTTTAAGTTTCCTCTTATCCTGTATTGAAGAAATTGTCTTTTTCTCATTGCTCAGATGAGTCTTCTTTGTCATAATTTGATGTCCAAATATGGCTGTGTTTGTTTCTAAATTTTCTATGCTGTTCTACTTGTCTATTTATCTATTTTTTTGTGCCAATCCTGTACCATTTTTGTGTTAATTTACTGAGGCTTTGTGATAAATTTTCACTTCTGTCTTAGCTATTCTTAGCCTCTTGTGTATCCACACAAATTTTAGAATTCTCTTGTCAATTTCTAGAGAAAATTCCTCTAATAGTTTGGTTTGGGATTGCATTGGTTGATTCATTAACACTTAAGAGTGAATTCCTGAATGTGGTTATTTAGATTGAGTTGACAGACTCTGACCAGCAGACCAGATATTGCCCACAGCCAGTTTTTAGGTGACTCTTGAGTTAAGAATTATTTTTACATGTTTAAAGAGTTGTCAAAAAAGAATATATGAAAGAGACCATATTTCTCAGTTTTGATTGCAACTATTTTGTTTAAAAATTTTCCATCTATGTTCATGAATATAATTGACCTGTAACTTTCCTTTCTTATGATGTCTTGTTGAATCCAGGCTATTGGTATCAAGATGATGTTGCCCTCATAAGTAATTTGAGACTTTTCCTTCTTTTTCTATTATCTGGAAAAAGAAATCTATGGAAAATTGATTCTCTTTCTTTCTTATGAATTTGGTAGAATTTGCTAGTGTATCCATTTTTCTGGGTGGAAAACATTTAAGTACAGATGACATTTCTATAATAGTTATAGGATTACTCACACTTCTATTTCTTCTTATCTCATTTTGATACTTTGCATCGCCCTAGGAATTTGTCCATTTAGCCAGAATTTTCAAATTTATAGGTATAAAATTGTTCATAATATCATCTTATTTTTTAAATGCCTGCAGAATTTGTAGAGATGCCCTTTTTAATTAATAGTTTATGTTTTCATTCTTTCATATCTGTGGTCAGTCTTTTATTATCAACCTTTCAAAAAGATCAACTTTGGCATTGTCAATTCTCTTTGTTATATGTTTCTTGTTATATTAGTTTCTGATATTTTCATTATTTTCTTCCTATTTCATTTTTTGGGCTTACCTTGTTGTTGTTGTTGTTGTTGTTTTTAAGATTTTATTTATTTATTTGACAGAGAGAGAGATCACAAGTAGGCAGATAGGCAGGTAGGGGGTGGGGGGAAGCAGGCTCTCCACCAAGAGGAGAGCCAGATGCAGAACTCGATCCCAGGACCCTGAGATCATGACGTGAGCTGAAGGCAGAGGCTCTAACCCACTGAACCATCCAGGTGCCTCGGGCTCACTTTGTTCTTTTTCTAACTTCTTGTGATGACTCACTGATTTCTTTTCAGACTTTCTTTTTTTGAACACTAAAAATTTTTAATTATTTTTAGCATTGTATTAGTTTCAGGCAAAAGTTCTGATATGTAACATTTTCATTATCTTTCAGATATATTTTATAACTTTCACTATGATTTCTTTGACTCACTGGTTATTTGGAACTGCATACTTTAATTTCCAAAAAAGTGAGGATTTCCTCATTATCGATTTCTATCTTAATTATATTGTGAGAGTGTCCTTTGAGTGATTTCATGTCTATGCTTTACAGCTTAGAATATGATGAATTTTTTGACAGTGTTCTAACTGTGCAGGAAAAATAAACATTTTTGTATTTGCATGTGAAGTATTCTATACATATTAATTAGGTGATATCTGTTTGCGGTATTGTTCAAATCTTAGGTATCTTTAATAATTTTTTTGTGTTTTACTTTTATCAATTACTGAAAGAGGTGTTTTATAATCTGCCTGTATGATTATAGACTTGTCTATTTCTCCTTATAGTTCTGAAAAATTTTCCTTTATATATTTTGAGGCCAGGTGTATCCAAATTTAGAATTGCTAAATGGTCCTAGTAAATTGAATTTTTTAATAGTGTGACATGCCCCACTTTATATCTCTACTAATGCTTTTTTTTTTTTTTTGCTTTAATATCTGCTTTGCCAGGTATTAACATAACTACACCTGCTGACTTTTGGTCTTATTTTTTGTATGCATATGTCCCATCCTTAACTTTCAATCTATTAATTATCTTTTACTTCAAATGTATCTTTTGGAAACAGCATATTATTATAGCATTAAAGAATCCAATCTATCTTTTTTTTTTTAATTTTTTTTTTTTAAGATTTTATTTATTTTGACAGAGAGAAACACAGCGAGAGAGGAAACACAAGCAGAGGGAATAGTAGGGGGAGAAGCAGGCTTCCCGCCGAGCAGGGAGCCTGTTGCCGGCTCGATCCCAGGACCCTGGGATCATGACCTGAGCCGAAGGCAGACGCTTAACGACTGAGCCACTCAGGCGCCCCCAATCTATCTTTTTTTTATAATTGAATGTTTTTAGACAATTTACATTTTATGCAATTGTTGCTACATTTAGGTTTAAATTTAGCATCTTTCCAAATGGTTTTTATTTATTCAACCTATGCCATTTCCTTATTCTCTACTTTGATGACTACTTTTGTATTTATTTACATGTTTCTTAAATCATTCCATTTTTCTCTGGAAATTATACACTCTTTTCCTATTATTTCAGTTATCACCCTAGAGATTAAAATCTGCATCCTTCATTTATCAAAGCCCAATATTAATTGGTACTTTCCCCTTTCTTAGACAATGCAAGGACTTTGACATATTTAAATTCTAATTATCCTCCTGATTTTTATGTTGTTTCTGTAATTTATTTTAATTCTCTATATATCTTTAATACTCTAGACATTACTAATTACAGTAGCATTGTCAGTCTTCTTTCAGACTTGTGTGCATATTTTTCAAGTTTTTGTTTTGAAATATCATCTTTAGACTTACATAGTAGTTGCAGGAATAGTTCAGAGATCTTCCCTGTACCTTTCATCCAGCTACCCTCAATGATAATATCTTACATAATCATAGTACAATATCAAGACCAGACGATTAACACGATGTAGTGAACTGAACTGCAGAGCCTATTCAGTTTTTACATGCACTCACATGGGTGTGTGCTTACAGTTCTATGAAATTTTATCATATGTGTAGATTCATGCAACTGTCACATAATCAGAATATAAAAATTTTCATTGTTTTAAACTCTAATGCTTCCCTTTTGTAGTCATGCATTTCTCCCACTCCTTACACCTTGCAGCCACTGATCTGTCCATAATTATAACTTGGTCATTTTGAGTATGCCATATACATGGAATCATACAGTATGTGACCTTCTGAGACTGGCATTTTTTCCCCCTCAGTATAGTGTCTTTGAGATCTAGCCAAGTTGTATGTATCAATTGTTCATTTATTTTTATTGCTGAATAATATTCCATGGTAAGGATAATTAAAGTTTGTTTAACTGTTCACCTATTGAGGAACATTATGGTTGATTCTGGTTTTTGCCTATTACAAATGAGGCTGCTATGAACATTTGTGCACAGGTTTTACATGGGCATAAATTCTCATTTCTCTGAGATAGATACCCAAGGGTGTGATTGCTGTTTTGTTGTTGTTGTTGTTGTTTTGTTTTTTAAATATTTTATTCATTTCTTTGAGAGAGAGAGTGCACAAGTAGAGGGAGCAGCAGACAGAGGGAGGAGAAGCAGACTCCCCACTGAGCAGAGAGCCTGATGAAGGGCTTGATCCCAGGACCCTGAGATCATGACCTGAGCCAAAGGCAGAGGCTTTAACCCACTAAGCTACCCAGGCGCCCCTTAATAGAATCTTTTATATTAAATAATATACTTATCATCTTTGGTATTTTTTGTTCCTTCCTATGGATTGGATTTACTCCCTAGAATCATTTCCTCTCAACCTGGAAAACTTCTTTTAGGATTCTTTAAAGGTACACAAGTCAGCAATGAATTCCTTCAGTATTTGCTTATCTAAGAATGTCTTAATTTTGCCTTAATTTTTTTAAGATAGTTATGGTGGGTATGGTAATTTTGACTGACAGTATTTTCCTTTCATCACTTGGAATATGAGTGCCACTGCCTTATGGTTTCCATTGTTCCTGAGGAAAAGTCAGCCATTACTCTTCCTGTTGCTCCTCTCTAGGTGAGTCATTTTTTTTCTTGCTGTTTTCAAGGTTTTGCCTTCTCTTAGTTTTCAGTTTTACTGTCAAGCATCTATGTATGGATCTCTTTTCTATTTCCATCTCAGGATTTGTTGAGCTCCTTAGATATGTGGTTTAATATTTTTCATCAGATTTGGGAAGTTGGGCCATTTCTTCAAAAACAATTTCTTGCCTCCGTCTTTCTCTGCTCCTTTCAGCCCTCCCATTACACATATGTTGGTGTGCTTAATGTTTCATGGGTCTCTGAGACTCTCTTGATTTCTCTTCAATCTTGTTTACTCTTGGTTCTTCACACTGGGTAATTTCTGCTGACATATCTTCAAGTTCACGGATTCTTTCTTCTGCCATCACAAATCTGTTGTTGAATGCTTCCAAAGATTCCTTTCATTTCATTGTTTTTCAGCCCCACAATTTCACTTTCATCTTTTTCTATAATTTATGTCTCCTAATCAATAATCAATTTTTGGCTCACTGTTGTCATACTTTCTTTCAGTTGATTAAATATTATTTTTTAGTTATTTGTACATTTTTGTACAAGTTTCTTTGAAGTATTTTCCTCCAAGTCAAACATCCAGCTACACTCAACACTTTCTACTGAGTGCTCTCTTTCTTAGTCATGGGTCACACTATACGGTTTCTTCTCATATTTCATAATTTTGTTGAAAATTAGACATTTTAGAGAATGTAGTAGCTTTGGGTTCTGACATGTTATTTTCACCCTAGAGGTTATTGATATTCTGTGTTCAGTAATTTTTGTTTATTTAGTAACTTGCTTGACTAAAACCGAAATCTATCAACTTCACAGTGTGGCTGCTGCTATTTTTGTTCCATTTTTTAATTCTTGTTTTTATTCTTTTGTCTAACTTCCTATAGGTCATTCCTGTGTTTGGATAGCTTAAAAGCAATCCAGTAGTTCTACAGAGGTCATGTTTAAACACTTTGAACCAATAAGGCTTCTGTCTTCTTCTGATGTGTGTGTGTGTGTGTGTGTGTGTGTGTGTGTGTGTGTGTGTGTGTAAGAGAGAGTCCATTTAAAGTTCAGGATGTTTTCAAGTCTGCTTTTGCCTTCACTTTCTTCTGGGAATCTCCATGTCTTTTATATACAACTGTGCAACTCAGGGTTGGCCAGGAGCATGTGAATAGCTTGGGTTTTCTCTATTCTTTATTTCACACATGTAGGTCCTCAGGGCCTGACCCACCCTGGAAGAAGCCTTGTGCCAACTGAGTTGGGGAGACTGGGAACCACTGAAGCACAAGGGCCACAGCCTCCCACTGTTCTTATCTGAATTTCAGCAGTTTTTCAAGCATAAAGGCTTCTAGGATTTGGATCATTGAATGAAGGTGTGAAAGGCAGGGAACTAGATCCCCTTAAAGGCCTCCGTGATTCTGCTCTCCTAGCACAAAGAATTCTATGTGATTTGACTAGAAGCTCCTGCACTCTGCTCCTTTGGGCCACAATGCCAATTGTGTACCCTTAGGACTGAAGCCATAGCAGTGGAAACTGAGGCCCAGCACAGAGAAGGGGATTTCTTAAGAAGGCACAGAACAAGGATGCTGGCTGTGGCTCTCACAGGCCAATAACCAGTTCAATATCAACTTCTCTGACCCTTGAAGTTCTAGTTCATGAGAAGAGGTGATGTGTTTCCTAGCCTGGCATCCCACTGCAGCATGGGTGATGCCCGCAGCCCCTCTGGACCTCTGGCCATGTCAGCCTCTCTTTGAACCCCACATGTGTTGGGCTTGTCCAGTGTCAGGGCCTTTGCACCTGGTTTTCTTGGCCTGGGATGTTCTTGCCCAGTTCTCCACACTCACCCTCAAGGTCACCTGCTCAGACACTCCCCAGACCACTCAGTGGAAAGGGCATCTCCCTCATTCTCCAACACTATCTGTTGCTTCCCTTTTATAAGTCTCACCCCCACCTGCAGTTATCTGAATTATTTAAGTATTTATTTCTGGTTTGCTTTTCCCTTCCTAAAAGACAAGTCTCCAAGGGTGGGGACTGGTCTGTCCTTTACACCTGTCCCCAGTACCAGGGCTGCTGTCCAGACAACACACATGCCAGTGGATGTGCAGTGGGAGGCTACACACAGGAAGGAGTGAGTGAATGCCCATGATCTCTCAGGACTTTCACATGGACCTCCTCTGTGCAAGGTCAGGCCCCATGTGGCATGAGGACAAGTGTGCCAAGAACTGAGGAGCTATGTATGTGTGTGTATAAACACAGACTTTTTTTTATTATCCAGCAATGTTTTAGGGGGAGCCTTTCATGTGCTGGGAGTGAACAAAACTGACAGAATGTCCTGCTATTCTGGATATACAGGATAATTATTTATTATCACTTAATATCTGATCTGATAACAGCTGTTAGAACTAGAGCAGGGAGGAGGAGAAAGTGCTGGAAGCACCTGCTGCGATTTAAAGTAATATATATACAATGGAATATCATTCAGCCACGAGAAAGCAGGAAATCCTGCCATTTGCAACATGGATGGCCCTTGAGGGCATGATACTAAGTGAGAGACATCAGAGAAAATCACATACTGTGTAATCTCACTTATATGTGAAATCTAAACAAAACTGACCTTGTAAGAACAGAGTAACATGGTGGTTACCAGGGGCTGGGAGATCCCAACCTCCAAGAGGCTGGGAATTGGGGGGATGTGGTTTAAGGGTACAAACTTGCAATCAGTAGATCAATGTATCCCAGAGATTTAATGCACAGCATGGGTGATTATAGTCAACAGTGCTTATTATAGACTTTAAAGCTACTGAGAGGCTTGATCCTAATTGTTCTCAACACAAAGAAGAAATTGGAATTATGTGGAGCTATCAGTTAATGCTACTCTTGTAATTGTATTGTTATATATAAATGTATCAGATTATCAAATCAAGACTTTTTATACCGTAAACTTGCACACTGTTTATGTCAATTCTATCTCAACTAAAAAAAAAGAAAACAATGTATATCTCTCTCAGAGGTTATTACCTACCAATATAGGGATATATAACACATTATGCATTTTATTCATTCAAACATGGTATAAAATATATTACGTTATATATGTTATGTTATATAATATAATACACATTATATATAATATTATATGGTACCATGTACGTATATAATCATACAATATAATAAATTTTATAATGATACATAGACAATGATTCTATACAACACTGTATGGTATTATGTGTTCTCTTATATATATTCCTATGAAGTTCTGACCCATGGCAGGTTCAGGGCCAGCTTCTGTGGGGACACGGGTGGTGCCTTTGGGGACTCCTCCAGACCAAAATGCCATGTGGTCCTGGCCCCAGTCCCACAGCCTTCACTTTCACAGTGACTACATGGCTCTGAGACTCGGCTTCTCTCCTGCATGGAGGAGATGAAGGTACCGCCCTCAGGGGCTGTGGGGAGGATTGCCTGAAATGGGATGTTGGGAGTGATAAGTACCTGCTATATACCATTTAATTCCCACAGCCAGCAGGCTGAGGCTCAGCTAACAGCCTGCATTGGAGGAACCACCATTCCTCTGAACTTAAAAAGAAATATATGGACATATGTTTATGTCCTGAGCCTCCTGACTCTGAGCCTCTCACCCAGAGTCAGCCGCCACCAAACTCTGTTTTTCATGTTTGATCCCAGAGTCTTTGTGTGCCTGTTGGCGGAGGGGCAGGGGGAGTTGAGGGGTTGCCCAGAACAATTTCAAGGAACTCCCAGACTGCACAGATACCACAAAACTGTTATCACGTCTGAAAAAACAGACAATAATTCCTTAATATTTTCTAACTTGGAACATAACTCAGTTGTTCTTGTCCATTTCAAGAGTGTTTACTTTTCCCCAATGGATTTAATCAAACCAGGATTCATTCAAGAACCACGCATTGCATTTTGTTTATAAGTCTCTTACAGGTCTTTTAAATCTATAACCTATCTTCTTCCCCTTTTATTTGCATGCCTTTTATTTCTTGAACAAACCCGATCGCTTGTCCTGTAGACCAGTACATGCTTTGGAATGAATGAATGAATGAATGAATGAGTTAGTGAATGAGTGACAGTTCATGTACCTCCTTTTGGTCTTTGCAGGAAAAGTGGAAGAGTACTGAGTTCAACCTTAGGCCTTGGAGGGTGTGTCTACCCCCGTGGTGCTTGAATTTACTCATCGCTTGTCTTTTTGGAAACCTTAATTTCCCCAAAACCCGTCAAAACAACTGACCTCTGGCAGGAAATGTGGACGTGGCAGGACCTCGTGCAAGCACCTGCCACGCCCCATCCTGAGCCCCATCCAAGAGGCTGGGCATTATTTATGGAGATGTCCCAGTGACAGGGGGAACTTCTGGCCAGGAACTGCCGGTGGTGTCACATCCTTAACCTGGCTGACATTGGAACGCCCTGGGGGGAGCATTTCTCCGGGAAAGGATGGTGGGTCAGGAGCCCCCATGGCGTCTTTTCAAAGCAATAATAAAGATATCAGAAGGGCAATCTGTCAGGCGCAGACGTTGGTGGTGAGTGTGGAGGCTGGGCAGGTGGTGCAGAGGAGAAGGACGGGGCTGGGAACCAGATGTTACATTTCCTGAAAATAGACATGTCAGGTCTCCAGGGTTGTCAGGTGCCCCCTTATTACCCCATCAGGCTAAATGGAGCCACGGAGCAGTGACATCTCACTCAGCCGTGGCACCCGGCAGAGGACCCTTGTCCAGGCTGCGACCTGGGCCTGGGGTCTGAAGAGCCTGGGAAGGTAGGGCTTCCCCAGGGGGAAACTGAGGCTCAGAGACTGCTACAGAAGGCCCTGCAGAGTGGGGCAGTGGCTCAGGGGCAGGGACTAACTCGAGGCCAGGTTTCCGTGATCAGGACCCACTGGGAGGGTTCCTCGTGTCTACCTGTTTGAAGCTCCCCTGAGCTGCCCTAGGGCTGCGCAGCCCCTCCCCATTTCTACCACATCATGGAGCCGTTCCTTGTCTTTGCACTGACCTTTATTTAAGCACATCTGCTTTGTTTCCCTTAAGCAAGTGGAAACTTGATAGACTCTCTTAAAAACCCAAACAAACGAGCCTAGAATCCCATATTGCAAATGAAAGAAGTGGTACAAATAAACTCTGTGACTTCCGAGTGAGGCTGGTGAGCGCGAGCCAGCGGGTCTGTCTCAGGCGGCTGAGCCTTGGCTCTGCTCTCTGGGTTAACAAATGCGGAAGGCACCGGACCTTCCTCATGGTGCCATCAGTGGTGGGGGCAGGGGGGTGGAGAAAAGATCATGGAAACTGGCTCAGCATGCAGCACCAATATTACCAAATGCCTATGTCCCATCACATGTCATCTTTGGGATAGGAAACTCTAAGATCATCCAGGAGACCCAGGACCACAAAGTGGGGCAGCGGAGGGGGGGGCGGGGGGGGCACTCACTCAAGATCACACACAGCAGGATGTGGCTTTTGAGAGCTTCATTTCTAGGAAGGTCATTCTACTTCTTTGCAACCTGCTTGACTCTAGTGAGCACATGCACCTGTCACTGCATGGCCGTGACCCTGGGAGAGCTGCCTGCCCTCTCTGGGCCTAGGTTTTCTCTTCTTTACAATAGGAACAATAACTCTTCCTTTTCCGGGTTGGTTGCGAGACATCAGTAAGAGACCATTCATTCAGTGGATGCTCACTGAACGTTGTATGTCTGGCTCATAGTAGGTGCTCAATACACGGGATCTCTTTCATTTCCAAAAAGAGACTCTCTGGCATAAAAAGCACCAGGTATTAACACCTACTCCACACCAGTACCTGCCTGGGAACATCTAGCCACACTTAGTGAGAAAGGTATGAATGTAACCATTTAACTGATGAGGACACTCATCAGTGTGGACATGAAGTCCCTTGCTCAAATATTGAGAGCCGCTCTGGACAGTGCATAAGCCAGAGGCTCTGGCCGACACAGGGCTGTGCTGGGACTCAGACCCAGGAAGATAGAGGCCCAGGGAGACAAGACCTACTGGGGGCCCAGATTCGAACGGCCAAGCTGCCTGCTGGCAATTTCAGATTCAGGTTGTTGAATTTCCAGCCTGGGAGAGAGCAAAGCCTGTCTCCAAGCCTCTTGGGGGAGTAGATGTGTAATTATTTCAGGCAGATTGAATGCTTCTGACAAAAAGAAGGAGGGAGGAGGGAACAATTAGCCCCGCTTTGCAGGCTGCTGGTATTTCTCTCACAACGAGCATTGCAGCCCGAGACGCTGTAATTAGGCCTTGATAATAACAGGCTCCGTATCTCCCGCACCCTGTCAGGGAGAAGAATCCATCTTATCGGTAATTGTAGGGTTGGCGGTTTCTGAATGTCTCTTTCCGCTAGCCTGGGCCTTTCCCGGGGGGAGCTGGCAGGGCTTTCTGAGTGAACACTGCCTGTGCTGAGGTGCAGGGCGGGTGGGGGGACCAAGTCCGGAGAGGCCTCCCTCAGAGCTCGGGTGGGAGGCCCAAAGCCGCTGCCCCAGATCATGGCCCCAGCCTCCCAGTCTGTCCTCTCTGCTCCCCACCCTCCCGCAACCCATTCCCCACAAGTGGCTGGAAGACGCGGCTAAACTGGAAGCCATACTGTATCCTTCCTCTGCTTCCATGGCTCCCATCTTCCTCAGAGGCAGAGACACCGCCCTCTCCATGGTCTGCAGGCCTGTGACTTCGGGGCTGTCTCTCTCTACCTTCTTCTGCCTTCCTCTCATTCCCTCTGCTCCAGGACCCCTGGCCTGTTCCCTGAGCACATTCCTGCCTCTGGGCCTTTGCACTGGCTGTTTCCTCCTCCTGGCCTGCTTTTCCCTCACATGCTCACTCCCTCACCTCCTTCAGGTCCCTTCTCGGGAACAGCAGCCTCTAGCACTTCCTATTCACCTGTCCTAGTTTATTTTTCTTCTTACTGTATTGCCTTTTAACTCACCATATATATTACTCAACACTCTATTTTCCCCCCACACAGCTATCAGCTCCGTGAGGCCAGAGGTATTTGTCTGGCTGTTTCATTGTATTGAGTGACTAAAATAGTGTCTGTCACACAGTAGGTGCCCCCTTAATGACACACAGCTGGCTCAACTTCCAGCCTGTGTGTTCTCTGCTTCATCACAGGGATGCACCCAGGGGCCCTCTCCTCCGGGAAGGCTTCCAGGAATCTCCCACAGGCCACACCCTCCAGTCAAGGCCTATTGAAGACACCTGACCTCCATCCACTCAGTCATCCTCTGTCCTTCCATTGGTTGCTGTGAACTCCTTTGGTTGCTGGGGCCCAAGGCTGAGCATCCTCTGGGTCCCTAGAGACTGGCCATGGCCCTGGGTCCTCGCAGGTGTCAAATAGATGTTTCTGAAGAAATGTAGGGCCGGAAGGGGGCAGATGTCTGGGGAAGTAGGTGAACAAGGAACTGCAAACAGTAACGACCACTAATATGAATCGAGAGTGTTCCACCAGCAGACACTATGCTGTGCACCTGCCTGTCCCTGCCCGCCCCACCTCAGAACAACCCTGGGAGGCAGCTCTTACTATCGTCATGCTCATTGGACCAAAAAGAGAGGTTCTTTTCGTCGGTGGGGTCTAAACTGTTTTGGTAGCACATCCTTAGAGGTTAAAAAAAATCGAGTATAGGTCTTCACCCTCTGCTCTTCCATCGCCTCATTTATAAATTATATATATGTACACACACACACATGCACACGTGATTTATACACACATGTGCCCCCAAATAGAAATATTAAAGAGATGGATGAACATAGAAAGATACTCTTATGTGCTCTTCCTTTCCACCGTGGATCTCACGCAACCCCCAGGACTGCACACCCTCTTCTAGAACCTAGGACACCGTGGCTGGGTGAAGCAGGGAATGAGAATGAGGGAGTGCTCATGAATCGCTGTGTTCAGGAACGGAAGCTCATTTCGCTAGGTTGTTACTAGCTGTGTGTCCTTGGGCGAGTTGCTTAACCTCTCTGAGCCATGGTTTTCTCCCCTGTAAACTGGAGATGGAAATAGTCTCACCTCCAAAGGGCTGTAAAGGAGTGAATGAGGGGTCAGTGAGACTGTCTATACCAAGTGCTTAGAACAGGGCCTGGTACCTTGTTAGCTGTTAGGATTGGGAAAACATTTCTTCCTAGAAATAAGGCTGAAAAGATGGCCAGAGTCAGAAAGTGAAAGACTAAGGACTCAAGAGAGAATGCGTGTCATCAGCTCCCCTCCATCCTCTGTCACCACTGACTCTGTGAAACCCCCCTTGGCAGTCAGTGTGGTACAAGAGTGGGTGGTGATGAGGGAGGACGGGGGCTGCCTCTAGCTTGTGTGACCAGGTTGGGTTTCCCGTCTGTACAGTGGGGTAACGGTGTACAGCAGTTGGGGTCAAGACTTGGATGACTTCACGGGGGTGAATGTGCTTTGCCGATCAAATGGGGCTCCGGGAAGCAGAGCTGCAAACCTGAGCAGCTATTGGCTAAGGACTTCGCTTGTCAGGGTCATAACTCATTTGTCTTGTACCCAAATGGACAGCCCCAATTTCCAGGCTCACTGATCTGTGGACAGACTGCATCAAAATCCCTGGTCCTCTCCCAGCTTGGTCTCATTGGAATCATCGGAAAAGGGGATGGAGGACTCAGGACTCTAGAACAAGTTCCCCCAGGACTCTATGGCACAACCAACTTGGAAATGATTTTATTACATAATCCATATTGCCTGCTTTGTAATTTCTTTTAAATTTTTATTAACATATAATGTATTATTTGCCCCAGGGTACATGTTTCTGAATCATCAGGCTTACACATTTCACAGCACTTAACACCACATATCCTCCCCAATGTCCACAACCCAGCCACCCCATCCCTGCCCTCCCGCCTCCCAGCCACCCTCAGTTCGTTTTGTGAGTCTAGAAGTCTATTATGGTTTGTCTCCCTCCCCATCCCTTCCTGTTTCATTTCTCTCCCCCACCCCCCTAAACTCCCTCCTTGCCTCTCAAATTCTTCATATCAGAGAGATCATGTGATACTTGTCTTTCTCTGACTGACTTATTTCGCTTAGCATAATACCCTCCAGTTCCATCCACGTCGCTGCAAAAGGTCAGATTTCGTTTCTCTTGATGGCTGCATATTATTCCATTGTATATATATCATGTGTCTGTTGGCCATTTGGATGTCCTCTTTGCAGAAATGTCTGTTCGTATCTTCTGCCCATTTCTTAATTGGATGATTTGTTCTTTGGGTGTTGAGTTTGAGAAGTTCTTTATAGTTTTTGGATTCCCAACACCATTTGTTGAAGAGACTGTCTTTTTTCCACTGGATATTCTTTCCTGCCTTTTTGGGATGGAATGTTCTGAATATATCTGTGATGTCCATCTGGTACAGTGTGTCCTTTAGAAGCTTTATTTCCTTGTTGATCTTTTGCTTAGATGATCTGTCCATTTCGGTGAGG
>JAQQSY010000629.1:0-14951 GCA_028646535.1 Procyon lotor | reverse complement strand
CCCTTTCTCCACATCCTCTCCAACATTTGTTCTTTACTGTCCTGTTGATTTTGGCCATTAACTGTGGTAAGGCGGTATCTCAGTGTGGTTTTGATTTGAATCTCCCTGATGGCTAAAGATGATGAACATTTTTTCATGTGTCTGTTAGCCATTTGTATGTCTTCTTTGGAGAAGTGTCTGTTCATGTCTTCTGCCCATCTTTTGATGTAACTGTGGGTTTTGTGAGTGTTGAGTTTGAGGAGTTCTTTATAGATCTTAGATATCAGACCTTTGTCTGTAGTGTCATTTGCGAATATTTTCTCCCATTCTGTGGGTTGCCTGTTTGTTTTGTTGACTGTTTCCTTGGCTGTACAGAAGCTTTTTATCTTGATGAGGTCCCAAAAGTTCAATCTCGTTTTTGTTTCCTTTGTCTTTGGAGAAATGTCCTGAAAGAAGTTGCTATGGTTGATATCGAAGAGGTTACTGCCTATGTTCTCCTCTAGGATTTTGACAGATTCCTGCCTCACGTTGAGGTCTTTTATCCATTTCGAGTTTATCTTCGTGTATGGTGTAAGAGAATGGTCAAGTTTCATTCTTCTACATAGAGCTGTCCCATTTTCCCAGCACCATTTATTGAAGAGACTGTCTTTTTTCCACTGGATATTTTTTCCTGTTTTGTCAAAGCATTTCTTAATATTTTACCAAAGGGCATCATATTTTCATTTTGCACTGAGGCTTTCCCAAGACCATCATAATCAGTGTTCCATCTTCTCCAGGTTATGTTCACTTGTCTTATACCATGGCTAAACAACCCACAGCTCCTGCCACCCCTCACCTCAGCTTCTTCACTCCCCTTGTCACCTTCCCTAGGACCCTGGAGACCCAGACTGAGATGACCCCATTCTTTTCTTTTTAAACTCTTTTACTAGGGGCCTTTCCTTTCCTACTCAATGTGGGCATGAGCACCAATCTCCAAGGGTCCAAGAGACAAGCCAAGCCCCACTTCCCCAGATCCTTTCCCAGTGGTAAACCCCACCTATGCGGATAGCTCTGGAAAGATCTGTCCCCATGCTTGTAGTCATCCAAATTTCTATAAATGATTCCTCTGAGCCTCTTCACGTTCTCATTCAGAGAGTGAGGCCTCAAGGAAAAGAGGAGAAAACAAAAAAGTAGTCTGTATATAAAACTACAAGTATGATATGGTATCATAATAAAATGTATATACATATGACAGTATATGTAAACATAATTTTTAAATTTTTTTAATTTTACTTTATTTTTTCAGTGTTTCCAAGATTCATTGTTCATGCACCACACCCAGTGCTCCATGCAATATGTACCCTCCTCAAAATAATTTTAAAAGAATGATAAATCCTTCAACAGATGAATGGATAAAGAGGATATGGTCCATATATTCAATGGAATATTATGCCTCATTAGAAAAGACGAATATCCAACTTTTGTATCAACATGGATAGGACTGGAAGAGATTATGCAGAGTGAAATAAGTCAAGCAGAGAGAGCCAATTACCTTATGGTCTCACTTACCTGTTGAGCAGAAAGAAAAACATGGACGGCTTTGTGAGAAGGAAGGGAAGGTGGAATGGGCGGAAATCAGAGAGGGAGATGAACCATGAGAGACTGTGGAATCTGAGCAACAAACTGAGGGTTTTGGAGGGGAGGAGGTGAGGGTTGGGTGAGCCTGGTGGTGGGTATTGAGGAGGGCATGTGTTACATGGAGCACTGGGTGTGGTGCATGAACAATAAATCTTGTAACACTGAAAAGATAAAATAAACATATTTGGGGAAAATAAATAAATAAATAAGAACAATAAATCCATCTTTTTTCTTCCTAATGAACTTTTTTTTAAATTTTAGAATAGTCTTAGATTTAAAGAAAATTATGAAGCTAGTACAAAGTTCCCATGCACAGTCTCCCCTGTTGTTAACATCTTATATTTGTATGGTACATTGGTTACAACTAATGAACCAATGTGGCTTCATTACTATTAACTAAATTCCATACTTTATTAAACTTTCCTTACTTCATATCTAATATTCTTTTTTCAGTCCCAGGATCCCATATAGGATACTACATTACACTTAGATGTCATGTCTGCTTAGGCTCTTCTGAACTGTGATAGTTTCTCAGATTTTCTTGATTTTGGTGACTTTGACATCATTCAGTAATATTGGTCAGGTCCATTGTAGAATGTTCCCAACTGGGATTTGTCTGAATTTTTTCTTATGTTTACCCTGGTATTGGGTTGGGGAGGAAGACCACAGAGAAATGGCGTTTATCACCTAACATCAGCATGACTCATCACTGTTGATGTTGACCTTGGTCACCTGGCTGAGGTGGTGTTTGTCAGGTTTCTCCACTGTGAAGTGGCCCTTTATATCTCTTTCCATATTTTGCTCTTTAGAAAGTAGGCACTATGCACAGCCCACATGTAAAGGGTGGAGACATGCTCTACTTCTCTGAGTAGAGTATCTGCATGAATTATTTGGAATTATTATGCATGCATTATTTTCCTATGCTGCCCATTTATCTATTTGTTTAATCATTTCTCCATATCAGTATGCATCCGTGAATAGTTATTTTATTTATGTTGGGTATAAACCAATACTATATTATTTATTTTGCTGCTCAAATTGTTCTGACTGGCCACTGGGAACTCTTTCAGTAGGTTTTGCTTCCTTTTGAAATACCCCATCAATATTTTCTTGTTCTGTTTTGTTCTATTTTTGTTTTGCATATCCTTACATTTTGGCACTATAAGATGTACCAGGTTCATCTTGTATATTTCCTGGCTTCGTCCTAGAATTAGTCATTTCTCTGAGGAGTCCTGGTTCCTTCTGGTGGAAAATGGTATTAAAATAAAGATCCAGGACTTTTTGTAGTCACTGCTATGGGGTGTCTTTGTTTCTAGCCCCCTTCAGATGATAGAACAAATAAATCCACGTGTGTACACTAACCCATATATATACCTACACATATCTCTGTATGTAACCACCTCTCCCAAGATTATGCTAAACTTGAGCTCATATCAAAGTCTCCAACCATAATCCTGCTACAATCATTCTAGTGTTACTTCCTTTCTTATTGTAAACTGCATGTAAACAGTAAGAAAGCAGACTCCCACCATCCACCATCTAAATACTTAATTGTTCAGTTCTAGCATAAACATATAGTGATATCAAAATTATTAACCTATACTCCTGTTGGAAACAAGTTTTCCACTGGAGTAAAGGTCACCTATATTTTTATCATATAGATATGTATGTGTGTGTATGTACATAATATGCACATAAATACAAGTGGACCTCAACAATGGTGATATTTGTATATCATCTTCAAAATATAAATATGTAAATCACTGCAATCTCCATGGAGGTCAACTTAGCAATATATATGAAAATTAAGGGGTGCCTGGGTGGCTCAGTAGGTTAAAGCCGCTGCCTTCAGCTCAGGGCAGGATCTCAGGTTCCTGGGATCGAGCCCCACATCAGGCTTTCTGCTCAGCAGGGAGCCTGCTTCCCTCTCTTTCTCTGCCTGCCTCTCTGCCTGCTTGTGATCTCTCTCTCTCTCTCTGTGTCAAACAAATAACTAAAATCTTAAAAAAAAATTAAATACAGATACGTACATAACCTTTGGTAGGATAATTCCAGAGGTTTATTGTGTAGATATCTTGTAGGTATATAAGAAGATATATATACAGCTTAATAATTACAGCTTGGTTTATAATAACAAAATAATACAATCTAAAATATACCACCTGAGGTTGGTTAGAAATATTATGGTACCTCCAAACAAGATAATAACAAGATAATTCCACATAAAAGCTAAAGGAAATGAGACAGTTCAGTGTATGCCAATACATAACAATTTCCAAGGTGCATTTTAGAAAAGAAAAGCAAGTGTAAAGTGTGCTACCATTTTTGTAAGGAAAAAGATATGTGTCTGGGGAGAAGAGGGATAGAGGTAGATGCATTTATATACACCAAAGACATATCCCCCAAAATGTACAAGATGACTTTGTAATTATCATGAATTAGTTATAGGAACTAAAAAATTATCATAACTAACTTAATGATAATGAGTGTTTCACAGGGAAAGAATAGTATTTAAGCGATTTGATCACTGTTAATATTGCGACATAATGAAATTAAAAATGCTGACTGTAGTGCTATGAATTTATCCCAGGGATGTAGTTAGAACAGTATTTCAAGAAAGCTCGAGGACAGTAAACAACAAATGTTGGAGAGGGTGTGGAGAAAGGGGAACAACCTTATTACCCTGCAATTGCACTCCTGGGTATATACCCCAAAGAAGCAGATACAGTACAAAGAAGGGCCACATGTACCCCCAATGTTCATAGCAGCAATAGCCACAATTGCCAAACTGTGGAAAGAAACAAGATGCCCTTCAACAGATGAATGGATAAAGAAGATATGATACATATATACAATGGAATATTATGCCTCCATTAGAAAGGATGAATATCCAACTTTTGTATCAACATGGACGGGACTGGAAGAGATTATGCAGAGTGAAATAAGTCAAGCAGAGAGAGCCAATTATCTTATGGTCTCACCTATGTGTGAAACATAAGGAAAAACATGGAGGGCACTGTGATAAGGAAGGGAAAGGTGAATGGGGGGAAATCAGAGGGGGAGATGAACCATGAGAGACTGTGGACTCTGAGCAACAAACTGAGGGTTTTGGGGGAGGGTGTGGGGAGTTGGGTGAACCTGGTGGTGGGTATTGAGGAGGGCATGGAGCACTGAGTGTGGTGCATGAACAATTAATCTTGTAACACTGAAAAAATAAACATATTTGGGAGGGGGAAAAAAGCTCATTGCAATATTTACCATGTAAAAAAGAAAAAGAAGGAACAAATTAAAAAGTCCATAATTTCTGGGTGTGTTGCATGAACAATGAATCTTGGAACACTGAAAAAATAAAATTAAATTTTTTTAGAAAGTCCATAATTTCATCATGGAGTATCATTCAGCTTTAAAATTGAAGGAAATCTAAGAGAAAAAGTCAATCTGAGTATTCAAAATTTTGCACACACATATATGCACATGTACACAAATTCTGGAAGGCTACACAAGGAATCATTAAGACTGGTAGTTTTGTAAGCATGACTGGGTTTCTGAGGAGTTTTATTTTCCAAGAAATGGCCTTTAATCCCAATTGAACTTATTCTATGCAGGTCTTATTCTAAAGGAAAAGGCTGGTTAATAAATGAGGTGACAGGTCTGGTAGAGATTGCTGACTGATCACCAAACCTCTTCTTTTGTTATTTATGAGCACATAGGCAGGATATATTCCCTGCCTTCCTGCAGTCAAGGGTAGAAGTGATGTGTGCATCTCCCTCAGCTACCGTATGTTACTCGCTGTGCTACTCCCACCACCAGCTTCATGCAGGTGATCAAGGGGACTTGGAAGGAATGGAGAGAAAGATCCCAGACCAATGCTTCATGGAGAAGCACCTGACAAGCACACTCACTCTGGACAATATATCAATAAGAAGGAAATGACTCCTGGTAATTTTTTCCCCAAAAATGTTTATTTTATTTTTTCAGTGTTACAAGATTTATTGTTCATGCACCACACCCAGTGCTCTTAGATTTTCAGGGTTGGTCTGTTACAGAATAAGCTGAAATTTTTACCATGAAGTAAGGTACTTAAGAATCCTCAACGAACCTAAAAAATGTGGCATTACACTGCAAACAGTAGCAACATCTAGTGAACTTGCTTGCTCTGACAACTTGGAAGGCATTCCCTATGGATGGCAAGTCCATGGGAAATAGTATGTTGCTTTTACTTTCTGCTTTTAGCAAAATCTCATAGCAATTATATGAGCTCAAAATATTATAGGGAAGACATAAGTAGACATGGTATGTTTGTCAGCAGAAATGAAAGGGAATAAAGAAGATTCAGAAATTTGGAGACTCAGTCATTTTGGAAAATCCAATGGGTTCTATGTCACCAAAAATAAGAAATAAGATTAAAGGAGGTTTGTGAAAAAAGATACTCCAACTCAGGTTTAAAGCAAAGATCAGATTATGCAGTTTTCAACCATATGCATTGTTACTGATAGATTGAAGGTTGAGAGATTAGGGGATGAAAACTAAAACAAAAATAAATAACTCTATCTTGAGAATATGTCTAGGAAAGAATTATCAGTATGTTTAGAGGTACATAGAACTTACTAGAAACAAATAGATCAGAGGCCTACTAAGGCTTTATTAAGAACCCAGCCGGAAAGCAGGTTTTTTTTTTTTAAAGATTTTATTTGTTTATTTTACAGAGAGAGAGAGAGATCGCAAGCAGGCAGAGAGGGAGGCAGAGAGAGGGGGTGAAGCAGGCTCCCCACTGAGCAGAGAGCCCGATGCGGGGCTCAATCCCAGGACCCTGAGATCATGACCTGAGCCGAAAGCAGAGGCTTTAACCCACTGAGCCACCCAGGCGCCCCTGGAAAGCAGTTTTTAATGTTGGAGACTTAAAACTATTCTTATTATGGTTATCCTGTCCCTATTCTATCATTGTATATTGCAAGGAAGTGAACAGGAAGCTCACTTCCTGCTATCTAGATAGCTTGCTTTTTTAACCCACAGATAGCTGGGATGTAGGAAAACTCATCCAGCCTTGATGGAGAGCACTGTGTACCCCTTCCTTCTTTTGAGTTGGTTATAACAGCTAGATAGCTCATTGAAACTATTTTCTAAAAATAAATAGCTTTCACTCCATATGGAAAAAACATATGATAGCCAGAAGGACAGACTGCTATAAACTACTGGCTGCTTATCTAATTCATTTCATATTCCTGGACCTAGCACTGGATCACATGCCACATTTCTCTTTCAGGTGGGAGTAGCCACATGACTAAGTTCTTTGTTTTTTTCCCCCAAATATGTTTATTTTATTTTTTCAATGTTACAAGATTTATTGTTCATGCACCACATCCAGTGCTCCATGCAATACGGGCCCTCATCAATACCCACCACCAGGCTCCCATGATTAAGTTCTAACCAATAGAATGCCACAGCCATGATCTGCTTCACTTTAACATTGGCTGCTAGGAAACTGCCCACACCTGATGCTCTGTACTCCCATCTTGATAGGAAGGAGAATAACCTTGACAACTGTATGTTAATGGAGCAATGGTGGGGAAGGAGCTTCACCATTTGAAGGTGAACTGCCTACTTATTATCATAAGCACTTGTGCGGGACTTCTTTTTTATTTTTAAATTTTTATTATGTTGTATTAGTCACCATAAAATACAACATTGGTTTTTGATGCAGTGTTCTAAGATTCATTGGTTATGTACAACACCCAGTGCTCCATGCAATATGTGCCCTCCTCAATACTCATCACCAGGCTCGCCCAAACTCCATCGCCTCCCCTCCAAAACCTTCAGTTTATTGCTCAGAGTCCACAGTCTTTCACGGTTCATCACCCCCTCCAATTTCCCCCAATTCCCTCTTCTTTTCCTTTTCACAATGTCTTCCATGTTTTTCCTTATGCCCCACCACCAGGCTCAGCTGAACTCCCACCTCCTTCCCCTCCATAACCCTCAGTTGGTTTTTCAGAGTCCAGTCTCTCATGCTTTTTCTCCCCCTCCAATTTCCCCCAATTCACTTTTCCTTTCCTTCTAATGTCCTCCATGTTTCACAAGTAAGTGAAACTATATCATAATTGACTTTCCCTGCTTGACTTACTTCACTCAGCATACTCCTCCAGTCCCATCCATGTTGATACAAAAGCTTGGTATTCATCCTTTCTGATGGCTAAGTAATATTCCATTGTATATATGGACCATATCTTCTTTATCCATTCATCTATTGAAGGGTGTCTCGGCTCTTTCCACAGTTTGGTTATTGTGAACATTACTGCTATGAACATTGGGGTACATATGACCCTTCTTTTCACTACATCTGTATTTTTGGAGTAAATACCCAGTAATACAATGGTAGAGTCGTAGGCTAGTTCTATTTTTAATTTTTTTCAAAGATTTTATTTATTTATTTGACAGAGAGAGAGATAGAGAGAGATCACAAGTAGGCAGAGAGACAGGCAGAGAGAGGGGGAAGCAGGCTCCCTGCTAAGCAGAGAGCCCAATGTGGGGCTCGATCCCAGGACCCTGAGATCATGACCTGAGCTGAAAACAGAGGCTTTAACCCACTGAGCCACCCAGGCGCCTCTATTTTTAATTTTTTAAGGAATCTCCACACTGTTTTCCAAAATGGCTGCACTTCATATGAGCACAAATTAACTTCTGTATAACTCAGCCATTAAGTTCAGGGGTCCACATGTTACACCAGTTCATGCTACCCTAACTGCTATCAACATAGATGTGTTGATGACAAAGAGCTGAATAATAAGATACAAAACATTGTACATAATATGATTCCATTTTGTGATTTTAAAAAACACGTTTGTATTTAAAATATATATATATTTTCTTGCAGGCTGCATAAGAAACTGTGAACATTTGGAGAAAGAGACTTCATGTGATAAATGGACAAGGAGATTTTTTTTATGTAATTTATACTATTTTGAAAGTTTTGGCATATACCTATACTGATTCCACATAATTATTAAAATATGCATCTTTTTAATATGCTTCTTTTTGAAACATAATCTTTTGAATATTTGAAACTTTTGTAAGAATTAGGTGCATTTGTGCTGTTTACAGGATAAGGATTAATGTAAAAGATATAGAAAGTAAGCTTTAAGCACAGTGTGAAGTTATCTCTCAGGAACACAGGTGTCCTACACCACAAGAAGTTGTACGCTATCAACAAGAGGGGAAGGGAGTAATATTTTAGAGGTTCTAAAAGGATTTCCTATGTTGAGGAAGAGGTTACATAAGTCTCCCACAACCTCACAACCTTTCTCACTGAATGTTAATATTTGCATACAGCCCATTTCATAAACTAAGGAAACTTTTCAAGATCTGAAGTAGAGTCCTGGGTGTTCCAGCTGCTTGTGGTGCACTCCAATGGCCCCAAGAACAAAAGGATCTAGATCTGGCAACACCAGTAACCCTTAACAGTGTACCTGCAACTGTTCACAGAATACCAATACTGTCATCCAAGTCCATAACCCTCACCAGCTTGGCAGCACATAAATGGACTTTGAAGGGCCCAACTCATGGTGCTAACCAGTAATTGTGAAAGCAGTTTTTCACTCTCACCCCCTAGGTCTCCCCAGCACCCTGCTCCTCTGCTGTGATGATCATTAAAATTGGCACAGGTCAGGGCACAGGAGCTAACCTGGCAGATAAGCACAGAGAGATAGAGGTCAGCGCTGGGCAGAGGTAGGAGTGGGCCATCCAGGCAGCAGCAGGATGGGCATCCTGTGTGTCTGAATAGAGACTATGGGTTTTCTTCAAGCTGGAGTCAATGACAGCACAGACGTTAGTAGAGTAGAAAGACATTAGTGGGGTAGAATGCTGGAATTGGGATAATAAAAGGAGTGATGTCTGAATTTCCCCATACCTGAGATATTAAAGGGTACACTAATTCCCAGGAAATAAAACTGGAATTTATCCACAACCTTCACTGTATATCTTGTTATGGTTTGTCACATATCATAGAGTTTTAGTGATATATGGATTAAACATGGTAATTTATTAATCCATCCTAAAAGCTTTTACTGGGTGCTTATTAAGTATCAGGGATGACAGTGGCTTGGTGGGAAAGAAAGAAAATAACCCTCTCATGTGAAAGAGAAGAGAAAGAAAAAGAGAAAAAAGATTTGAACTCAACTGTTTTCTCTCTTCCTCCCATCTTTGATATGCTTGTCAAGGGCCACTTTCTGGTCTCAATATGTGTTAAGTTATAAAATATATATTTAGGGGGAATGCTTCAAAATCAGCAGTGCATATAAGGGACACGTATTTCCTCCTCTGCCTCAAATACCATCAAATTGTGATGTCCTTTACAAGCTAACCCCAGCTACTTACTGGGACTCCAGCACGAATTGGAACCATTGGTCTACTCATGTTCCCAGCAGCCATCCTGCTCTGAAGCTCTCAGCAGCCCCCCTTTCATTCCTGGGAACAGGTGGGGGTAATACTGCAAACATGCATGACTGACTCTTTCAGACACATCTTTACCAGGGGACGAGGACAGGAGAACATCATATCACACTCATCAAAGCAGGTGTCAGGGCAGGGAAATAGTCTGTCAAGCTAAGGGAGGTTTCTGGCTCATTTACCACCTAGAGGGTACACAAGCCACTTAGACTAGGACAAAATATCCTGACAGATCAGCCATATGAACACGTTTATATGCTGCGTTTGTCTCATTGTGTCCAAGAATCAATACCATATTGATTCACACTTAATTGTTCTCTAATAGTTTCGTGTATGTTAGGTCTGTCTTTGTACATCAGTTGATAGCTTCTAAGGAGAGGGAAATCCATCTCCCAACTGGCCTGGCACCTGGTGTTATGGGGCAGGCAGCATGCATTAGCAGAAAGAACACTGCATTAAGTCTGGGTAGACCTGGATTTGCATCTCATTTTAAAAATTATTTGTGGTCTCTGAGCCCCAGTACTCCCACATAGTGCCTTAGGAAGTTCTCCACAATCATTGGCTATTATTACTTTAGAACAGAGCTTCTTCACTGATGTCTTATTGGACAGATTCCACACAAAGTGGAACCTCAGACTACCTATATATCATAGGACACATGTTTTATCACATTGATAGTGAACTCCAGGCTAGTTCTGTCTACATTGCTGTGTGCCTCCCAAATTTGCTTGTGCATTAGCATCATCTTGGTTCCATTACAAAATAAAATACCCCATCCCTAGAGATTCTGATTTAGGAGATCTAGAATGTGTAGCAGGCATGAATCATTTTGTTAGAGGACCCTAGTTGGAGTGTCAGTCCCTGCCTGGTACATAAAGCTACCTCAGCCCTCCAGGACAGAGCTTACTGTGTGGCCTTCAGGTTCCCCCTTCACTTCTAATGCAGGCCTGAAAGCCAGGCCCTGAGGTTTGAGTTGAGTGGGCAGGGTGATGCAAGGCTACAGAAAAGAGAGAAGAATGAAAGCCTGTGCTCTGCTGCTTTCTATCCTCTGTATGCTGTTTGGAGCACAGTGCACATGGTCACATTCACCCTTATACCTACATATGTGCAACCAAGCACATGAGCAGCTTTTTGATGTAGATGTCACTCCCAACACTGATTCTGCTCCAATAAGGTCTCTCCCATGCAGACCTTCTCTTCTGACTCTGCATGACCTTGTTAATCCCTTCCATCTCCACACTGCATAGCCTTTAATTAGTCTCCTAGGGGTCACTCTTCTCCTCAGATGCATCCACTCACTGCTGCCAGTGAATCTTTCTGATGCACCAAAATGATCACTTCATTCACTTGCTTAAAACTCCCCCATGACTGCTGGCTTAACAATAGTAACATTGCTAATAATAACATTGTTACATTGACAGTGATGTTCTTTCCATCTGATGTAATCTACTCCACACCTCCACCCTGGGAAGAAAGTATCATCACTTTTCCCATTTTACAGAAAGGAAATTTGAAGCACAGAGAGGCCAGGCCACAGAGAGCCAGGAAGTGTCACCACCAGAATTCAGACCCATATGTGTCCTTCCTAGGCCCTCCCCACTTTGTCCATCCTAGACCATGATGGCTGAGCCCTGTCCAAGTTCCCACTCCAGTGTGTCAACTCACTCCACCAGGTGCCACTGGTCATTTTCCCTTCCCTGCCCCTGACATACAGCCTACCCCCAGGGAGGCTGGCCACCTTCTCTGTTGTCTCTGGGGTAACTCAGATTTTACACTTCAGAGGAGTTGTCCATTTAATTCACTGCTTCCCTCTCCTGACTTAGCACTTCCTGATGACAGAGAACATCCATGCCTGGACAACACTTGCCTGGAACAGAAAAGGCTCTTGGTTTGATAAATGAATTAGTGAATGAATGAAAACCCTGTGGATGCCAGCCATAAGGATCGAAGGAGATGGAGAGCATCAGCACACAACCCTTCTGTTCACAGCAACTTTTGACAAGAGGCCATATGAAATCTACTGCCCACCACCTCTTAACTTTCCCCAGGGTACTGTCTTCACCCTCAATATTAAAATGGCTTCTAATCATTTCGTGGCAACAGAACTTCCCAGATGGCACTGTGCCAGAAATATCTGGGAATAAGCTGCTATGCTTACAAATGCATTTTGTTGGGTTTTTGGAAATAAAATGATGCTCAACATGTAAGGAAAAAATTTTCTATGTAGTCAGTTTTTCACCAATACTTTTATTTGGCTATCATGTACGCATAGGCTTGATTAAATGGCCCTATGAAACTACCTTTAAAATTGTAAGAGTCATCTTCTCCCTGGTCTTTACCCCCCCACCCTCCAACATTTTATTAAATGACATATATAGCAATTGTAATAGCAAACATTTATTGAGCCCATCGGTGTGCTGCATACTTTTATACCAACTTCACAACTATCTCTTAAGGTAGATATGTTTGATAAACCTTAATTCATGGATGGAGAAACTGAGGTTCAGAGATAATGAGCAATTTCACAAGGTCACACACGGACTCACTGGACCCCAAAACTCAAAACCCCATTCTCCCTGACTCTGGGCCTTTAGGCTTTGTTGTCAGCAAATGGACACAGCCTTTACATTGTTGTAATAGAACAAATGCAATTTAACATAACAAATGCAACATAAACTAACAAAAGTGTTGCTTACTTCTGCCAGTACAGCCTCTCAGAGAGACCCTATAGGGGAAATTCCATGGTTGACATCAAAGACTGGGCCTGCCCATGGTAGTTTTGCCAACTCTTTCTTTGTACACTAATTTTTAAACTAATTGTGCATTTGGAACTTGGCTTGATCTTGATGAACTGTGGTGGCATGATCCGCCCCTCACTACCCCCATCTGGTGGCCTTCTCTAAGAGAGCAGGGTGGAGGGGAGAGTGCATGAGCTCTGCTTTCCAAAAAATGGACGTTCACTGCCTGGTGGTCTCTTGCTATAGCCTGCATGTTTCCCATCTGCCTTCCTGGGTAAGGATGCTGGAGGCAGCCCTGCAGCCTCTTGCCTGGTCATCCTACTGATCACTGCTCAGCACCAGCAATGCTCTTTGGCAATCCCAAGAGGGTTCTGGTTAGTCTGGGCTACCATTTGAATCCCTAGTACACAGGCTAGGTGTCTTTAACAGACAATCAAGGACATGTCGGATCTTAGAGGTCTGAGTGCCCAAGGGCAATCCTGGGAACACATCTCCTTAACTGATATGAAACAATCATTCTGGGAAAGTATAGTGGGACTTAGTCACACACCCTCATATTAACACATTTGGAAACCTCTGTGTGAAAATAATAGTAGATGTCATGTGATAATACTGTCTTTAAAATCCATCTATTTGTATTTGTATTAGGAAAAACTTTGTGTTGTAAAAACTAAGGTATTGAGTGGTGAATTTGACATCTCCATTGCAGCAGTAAACACTTCATGTAAATCAAATAGATGCCCCTCCTTGCAGTGTCCAAAACACTTTACCATTGCTGGATCCCCTTATACACACACACACACACACACACACACACACACACACACACACACTTGATTGTCACCTAGTACTCTCCATGGGGACCAGCTTTGCCATCGCTTATATGAGGGCAACAAGCCTAGGTGTGAAAGCAAAGATATAAATCTTTTAGGACATGACAGAGGCCCTGTCATGCACAGCATTTTCTAAACTACGTTTCTAGCACCCTTGGCATGAGAAGGTTTGAGAATATACAGGATGAGGGTTTGCTATGCATAATTTCTCACAAAGACGTTCCTTTCCCATGGTCTGGAAATACCAGCCAATGGGGTTTAGATGAGGTGGACATTCATTCTCAACCCAGCTCTTCTCTTTATGTCCTCTGACAGGTGTGTTGTCAAAAAGTCAGTAACCTTGGGGACAAAGAATAAATAAATATAAAACTTATATTCAAAATCAACAAATGCCATTTTTTAAATTAGGCTTTTTTAAAAATTTTCAGATTGTAGATTCACAATTAATTATAAAAAAAGTAATACTACAGAGATGGGTGCCTGGGTGGCTCAGTCAGTTAAGTGTCTGACTCCTGATTACAATTTAGGTCACAAACTCAGGGTCGTGAGATCAAACCCCACATCAGACTCCATGCTAGGCATAGAGTCTGCTTAAGATTATCTCCCTCCCTATTCTCCCTTACCTTCCTCTCTTAAAAAAAAAAAAATTGTGTTCATTCACTGTCCCCAGTGGTAATGTCTTGTAAAACCATGGCACAACATCAAAACCAGCATATGGACATTGATATACACTCAAGACACAGCACATTTCCATCACCATAGGATTTCTTATGTAGCCACACCTACCTTATTGTCTCGTAAATCTCAGACAACCGCTAATCTGTCAACCATTTCTGGAATGTTATCATTTCAACAATTTTATGTAAATGGAATCATATTTTATGTAACAATTTGAGATTCGCTTTTTTCATTCAGCATAATTCTCTAGCGATGCCTCCAGGTAGCTGGGTGTCAAGAGTTTGGTCCTGAAGGGACAGGATGGTGGAGAAGTAGAAGACTCTGTTTCAACCGGTCCCCTGAAGTGTGCTAAATAAAAGAAGGGCTGTATGCAATGGCCCATTCCATTCCAGCAATGTCCACAATAGTCAAACTGTGGAAAGAGCTGAGATGCCCTTCAACAAATGAATGGATAAAGATGATGTAGTGCAGACAACAAAAAGAAATCAAAGGCATCCAGATTGGCAAAGAAGAAGTCAAACTCTCACTCTTTGCAGATGATATGATACTGTATGTGGAAAATCCAAAAGACTCCACTCCAAAACTGCTAGAACTCATCCAGGAATTCAGTCAAGTATCAGGATATAAAATTAATACACAGAAATCAGTTGCATTTCTATATACCAAC
>JAQQSY010000627.1:0-14955 GCA_028646535.1 Procyon lotor | reverse complement strand
TTTGACCTGGAATCAGTTTGGCCACAAGTACTTCCACTTCAGTTAAAATCAAAGGTGACGTGGGAGAAGGGGATGTTCACTTCCCCACAGTCAGAGCTGCCCTATGAGACATTAAATCTCCAGGAGATCCTAATCACAAATCAGTCATTTCTGATTTGGCTGGTTATCAACCTCGGGGAATATTAATTTATGAAGAAAGTCTCAAACAAGCCAGCCTCCTGCCTGACTCCTGAGAACGAAGGAGCTCCACAACAGAACTTGAGGCTGCCCCATCCCCTAAAATCGGACATCATGACTCAGGAATGAAGTGTCTGTAATTGTCTAAAAAAAGGCTTTGTGCTCATCCATCCACCTGTTCGTTTACATGTCCATCCGCGTAGGCATCAGTTGCTTGCCTTGTATATCTTTACTTTGCTCGGTGCTGAGGATACATGGTGAACTAAGACAGAATCCCTGCCCTCATGAAGCTTACATTTGATCAGAGGATACGGATATTAAACAAATTCTATAAAATTAATATTTCTAGTAAAAATATCATACATGCCACAAAGAGGACTATGAAAGAGAATGAAATGGGGAGAAATTCAAAACTTGAGAGATGAAGAAAATCTCATCGAAGTCAAATCGAAGGAATTTGGGTTGACTTATGAAGAACAGAAGGAAAATAACTAGAAAACAAAGGGATAAAATGCTATCCATTGAAAGAAGCATGAAGACTCATGGCCAGTGTATCTTGCAAACTCTACACACTAAAATATCTCGTCAGAGAATCTGTGGGTATAACAAGAAAAGACAAGATAAAATAATTCAACACTTTTTGTTACTCAGTATTTTGTCCCAAGTCAGCTTTCTCATTTACAGAAATATTTGTGTTATTGATAAATAAGAAATATACATTTTTAAGAGTTTATTTTTACGTAATCTCCACAACACTAATTACTGTTTAAAAAAATTGAACAAAATAGAAATTGATGAGGAATTCCATAACATAACTTATAAATGCTTATAGCCTTATTATTTGCCAGTTCTGTATCTGCAATTTCCCCTACTGACTAAAATATATTTGTAACTGTAAAATTAATACCTGGGGCTTTTTTACCATCATTCCAGGGCATGTACACACAAGAGCAGTGAAAAATTGGAGTCGTGCAAATGTGCACATCCCCTGCTGGGGTCCAACAAGGTGCTGCTCTGCCTTGTCCTTTCAGCAATTCTAAGAGACGACCACGGGATGGAGACAGCAGGGGGCAGCACTGTGTAGTACAAGATACTGGCTCCATGGCCAGATAAGTAGGGTTTGATGTCAACTCTAGTACTGTTATTGGGGTGGTCACTTACCACTTCTAAACCTACTTTTTTTTATTGTAAAACAAAGCAAGTATAACCTACCAGGATGAGTTGCTTTAGGAATTAAGATTATATGTGAGATATATCTCTATCTACACACATAAAAAAATACATGTACACATGGTACCCCTAGGAGCAATGGTTCAGTATTTGTTAATACAGATTTTGTGATGATTTTCTAGACATTCTGAGCAGGAAGAACGAGAATTGAGTGTGTGTATGGCATGTATTATACACACATATGTAAAATACATATAGAAATGAAATATCTATATATGTATGTATATATATATGTACACCCAGATATATTTTATGTATCTGTGTGTATCATATATATGTGAAAAGTAAGCATCGTATATATGGACTAATACTGAAAGCTTTATTGCTCAATCAAGAAGATGAAAGTACTATATTCAGCTTTACTGTCTAACACAGCACTAGATGTTCTCACTGATGTAACTGGTCAAAAGAGAGAAACTAGAAGTATAAACACCAAAAAGAGAACACTAAAAATATCAGTATTTGCAAATGATATGATTTAAACCCAGCAATTCCACTAGACTTCAGTAAAAAGATTCTACAGACCAAATAATTCAGTTAGGTGGTGGGCTGTGAAATTAAAATACAGAAATCAATAATCTTCATCATTACACACAATGACCAATAGAAGTTATAATAAAACAAGACCTTATTTATATTTTCAATAAAAATAAAATTAAAAGTTTAGAAAAAAACACAAAAGTTGAGGAAAAGATCTACTTGAGGAAATATTTTCAGCATTCTTAACCACAAACATACAATGAAATACATGGAAATATATACCATAGAAAGACAACTTCATAAAAGTGTCATGGAAAAACAAAAAGGCATAAATATCCAAGAAAACTTTGGAAAGAAGAGTGACAGTGATGACAAGAGTGGTAAGATTAGGCTTATTTAAAAACAAAATTAAATTTAAAGTTGTTAGTGACTTCTGGATTAACAGACCAACAAAATAAAGTTTCAGAAATAGACCCACATATGTACAGAAATTTACGATATCCTACGGTGATCTCTGGGTCCTGAGATGGAGCACAGCGTCAGGCTCTGTGCTTAGCATGGGATCTGCTTGAAATTCTCTCTCTTCCTCTCCCTCTGCTCTGCCTGTTCATGCTCTCTCTGTGTCTAAAATAAGTACATCTTTAAAAAAAAAATGAAGAAGAAATGCACTATATCCTAGAGGTAGCATTTCAAATATATCAGGAAGTCTTGGAATTTTAAAATCAACAGTGTTGTGACAAACTGGGTAGTTATTTGAAAAATAATGAGGTTCAATTGATACTTCATTACACACTAAAATCCAAATCAGTTAAAGATATATACATTCACACATATGCCATATATATATATATATATATATATATATATATATATATATATATATATCTCCAGCAAAAGTATTGAAGAAAAAGTTGTCTCAACTTTACTCAAAATCAAAAGTCAAAAGCTAAAGTATTTTTCCTGATATAAATAAGAATGTGTGCCTAACCACCCTCCTCCCCAATCATTGTATCCAAAGGCAAAAGGCATAACAAACTGAACAAAATTAGAATTCACAGTCCATATAAAAAGGCCAACAAATCTAATTTATAAAAAGCTCTATATATCAGTAAGGAAAAGTTCAATAGAAAATGTGCAAAACATATGAATAAGCAATTATATATGTTGAGCAATAAGTCATCACTTATATAGCTGGATTATGAAGAAACAAACCTTTTTGCTAACCTATTTTTATTCATATATACGTATGAAAAATTCACTTTAAACATTCTCTCAACTTTCATTTCAACAATGATCACAGAATGATCTCAAAAAGGACCTCTGAAATATTTGATATCTGAAAATATTGTCATTTTGAGGACATAGAAGTAAATAAATATGTTTGTGATTTTTTTTCATTTTATATAATGAGAATTTTCAATTCCCCTTCATGGCCTTCTTAGTTTTAAGTAAAACATGCTCTTCATTATAATAAAAACAAAAATGTATAGATTCTTCTGATGACAAAAATATCTTTGTAATTTAACCAAAAGCACACCCTTCTGATGACTGGGCATCTTTAAGTATTAAGGAAGTCAAAACTTTCCAAGCCACAGAGTATAACCACACAATTTTTTTGTTCATTTTCATAACAATCCAAATACTGGTAAAAAAGATCATATCCCCATTGTATCTATGAAGAAACAATAGATTACAAATCTTATCCCTGAAGTGTTTAATATGTGTCATACTTTATGAACATGACTTCTTTTCATATACTAGCAGCTCCCTGAGAAACAAGACCTACACTGGCTCAGTAACTGCTTACCTTTGGGTGTTCTGCAGCTTTTTCATTCAGTAATTGCTTTGATTAAGTGAAATGTACACATAGCATCAAATATAGAACGTTCAGAATACTCCAAGAAATGCACCTTTAATAAATTCCATATTAAATCTGTGAATATTACTCAGAATTAAAAGCAGGCATAACGAAATTAAAGCTGTATAATGAAATCATGTTATCATCTATCTGCTACTAATGAAATCATGCTATCATCTATTTATAACCTGTTTTCATAAATATCTCTCTATGATTCAGTAAGCATTTCAGATGTGCTAGAAATTATGTTATAAGCTTTCTTTCCTTAGTCTCATAACAATACGTAGTTAAAAATATCATATCCCTATAATATCTATGAAGAAACAGTTGATTGCAAATATTCCTTAATCTGTTTTGAGGTAGAATACAAATAGCAAGTATGACATCATAGCATAATTTCTTAAACATTAGACCATATTGTCTGCCCCAAAATACTGTCATGAATATTCATTTATAACAAATGTATTTTGTTGAACTTCTGACATAAACAAATGCATCTAACTTGCCTCAATGCTAGTTGATTTAAGTATGTTACATTAAAAAGATACTTTTCTCTCTCTAAATGCTAATGTTTCTATTTCCTATTTTCTCTTTATTGTGAAAAGGGAAAAAAAGTGGAAACCAACACACAGGCAGGTTTTAGAATTTTCTATAATTATGGATTTGTTGTCTCCATTCTCTGAGATGATAGCCACTAGCCACATGGGGAGAATGGATGAAAATGGTCAAAGGGCATAAACCTCCAGTAATAAGATGAATAAGTTCTGGGGATATAACAGACAGCCTGGTGACTACAGTTAACTATGCTGTACTATATACTTGAAAGTTGCTAAGTGAATAGATCTTAAATATTCTTAACACATACATACACAGACACACACACACACACACACACACACACATGAAAAGAAAGAAAAAGAAAAAAAACTAGGTGAAGTGGTGCACGTGTTAACCTTATTGTGGTAATGACATAATATATACGCACATCAAATCATGGAGTGGCAAACCTTAAACACACACAGTGTTATTTATCAACCATATCTCAGTAAAGCTGGAAAAAAGTGTTAAATTTTGTTATAAATGAAAAATCGTTAATACAAGTAAAGAACTAAATTTTCTTTTTCTTTTTTAAGATTTTATTTATTTATTTGACAGAGAGAGAGAGAGAGAGAGAGATCACAAGTAGGTAGAGAGGCAGGCAGAGAGAGTAGGGGGAAGTAGGCTCCCTGCTGAGCAGACAGCCCTATGTGGGGCTCCATCCCAGGACCCAGAGATCATGACCCAAGCCGAAGGCAGATGCTTTAACCCACTGAGCCACCCAGGCACCCCAAGAACTAAATTCTCATATAATTTTAATTAATTATAATTTTCCATAGCTACGTGTGACTAACAGATGATGTATTGGACGTGCACGTCTAATGTCTTCACCACACCACCACCCTGTAATGATGTAAGTCCTGTCATCCTACATCCAAACATATCACCAATCGGCCCACTTTTTTTCATGTTAAGCCACCATAGCAACAAACACTACAATTTCTTTCTAATTAGTACACCTGCTTCTACTCCCAGCAGTCCATTCTCCAGACAACAATAAAAGTAAGCATTTAAAAAACTCAAATTAGCATAATACTCAATAGTGAAAGACTGAAAGCTTTTCCCTAAGTTTGGGAACAAGACAAGGACTCCTGCACTCACCACTTCTATTTCACATAGTATTGGAAGTTCTAGCCAAGAGCACTTGGGCTTGAAAAAGAAATAAATGGCTTCCAAACTGAAAAGGAAGAAGTAAAACTATCTCTAAATGTAGGTGAAATGATCTTACATAGAAAAAAAGCCCAATGAATGCACAGACACACAAACTGTTAAAGCTATTAAGAAATTCAGGAAAGTACAGGACTCAACATCAACACATAAAAATCAGTTGATTTCCTATGCACTGACAATGAACAACCCAAAAATAACATTAAGAAAACAATGCCATTTACAATAAAATCAAAAAGGATAAAATACTTAGAAATTAATTTAGCTGAGGCGGCATAAGACTTGTACACGAAAAAGTATAAATCATTACTGAAGAAAATTAAAGAAGACCTAAATAAATGGAAAGACACCTCATGTTTCTGGATTAGAAGATTTAATGTTGTTAAAGTGACAATACTTCCCACAGCAATACACAGATTCAATGCCTACCAAATTCCCAACAGCATATTCTCAGAAATATAAACCAATCAAAAACCTCATATGCAATCTCCAGGGAATTGAACAGTCAAAACAATCTCAAAAAAGAATAGCAAAGTTGGAAGTCTCTCACTTCTTGACCTAAAAATTATTATAAAGCTATAGTAATTAAGAGTATGGTACTAGCATGAGATAGTCAAGTAGACCAATGGAATAAAATTGAGAGCCTAGAAATAAACTCCCACAACGATGGTCAATTGATTTTGCACAAAGGTTCCAGGACCACTGAATGGAGAAAGAACATTATTTTCAACAAATAATCCTGGGGAAATTGTATATCCACATTCAAAAGGGTGAGATTGCACCCTTATCTTACACCAGATACAGAAATTAACTCAAAATGTATCAGAGGTCTAAATTTTAGAACACTATAAAATCTTTTTTATAAGATTTTTTTTTTAAGGATTTTATTTATTTGACAGAGAGAGAGAGAGAGATCACAAGTAGGCAGAGAGGCAGGCAGAGAGAGAGCCCAATGTGGGGCTTGATCCCAGGACCCTGAGATCATGACCTGAGCTGAAGGCAGAGGCTTTAACCCCCTAAGCCACCCAGGCGCCCCAGAACACTATAAAATCTTAGAAGAAAACTTAGGAGCAAATCTGCATGACCTTGGATTTAGCAATAGTTTCTTAACTATGATTCCAAAGTACAGGAAAGACAACAACAACAAATAGGTAATTGGACTTCATTAAAATGAAATACATTTGTTTATCAAAACACATAATTAAGAGAGTGAAAAACCACAAAATGGGAAAATGTTATTTACAAATCGTATTCCTGAAAAGGTTTTAATATTCAAAAGTATTAATATTCCTACACTCAACAACAACAATACAAACAATTTGAAAAATGAGCCAAGGACATGAGTAGACATTTCTAAAAAGAAGATGCATGAATGGCCAATAAGCACATGAAAGATACTCAACAGCATTGCTCATTTGAGAAATGCAAATCAAAACCACAATTCAATACTGCTTCATGCTTGCTAGAATGGTTAGAATTATTATTTATTTCATTTTTTATTTAAATTCAATTAGCCAATGTATATCAAAAACTAATAATGGCTAGAATGGTTAGAATTCTTAAAAAGGAAGGAAGAAAGGGGAGTGAGAAAGAGAGAAAGAAATAAGTGTTGGCAAATATGGAAAAATTGGAACTCTTTTTTAAAATGTTATTTATTCGAGGGCAAGTGGGGAAGAGGGACAAGCAGACTCCTCCCTAAGTGCATCCTATGCTGGGCTGGATCCCAGGACCCCAAGATCATGATCTGAACCAAAATCAAGGGTGGAACGGTCAGGTAACTGAGCCAGCAGATGCCTCAGAAAAATTGGAACTCTTGTATATTGCTAATGGATGTGTGCAATGATGCAGGTGCTGTGTAAAGGAGCTTGACAGTTCTTTAAAACTGTACCATGGAATTACCAAATGACTCACCAATTCAACTCCCAGGTCTATACCTAAAAGAACTGGAAGCAGGGACTCAAGCAGATGATTATATGTCAGTGTTTATATGCAGATTGTAGTATCATCTGCAGGACTTTGTAAGTTGCTATGTTTCAATTTCCTCACATGTAGAATGAGAATAAAATAAAACCTACTTTGTGAGACTGTTATGGGTATAACATATGTTATGGGTATTACATTAATTAATGTATTGTAATAGAAGTCCTCAGACTGATGTCTGGCTTATCGTAAATATTCCTGTGTTCCATTTATTATTATTATTGCCCAAGAGTTATCTTCCCTTCTACCTCCTTCCAGCTCCTTCCAGACCAAAAGAAAACAGATGATGTACTTAGCAGGCAGCAACCTTCTCAATGGAAGGAAGACTTATACCCAATTTTAAAGGATGCATCTCAACTGAGCTAAATCCTACACAGGAAGTCCCTTTCTGCTTGACAGTTTTTGCTCTAGAAATAAATATGTGATCCAGTTCTGGCCAAGGAGTCTTAATAAAAATTCCCTGGTCTCTCTCCAGGAAAGACTAGCATTGCTAAAAAAAAAAAAAAAAAAAAAAAAAAAAAAGTTACAAGAAAAAAGGCTCTTTTTACATTGCTCTGTCTCTGCCTTGAACAGAACTGTGTGAAGACGTGATTTTGTAGCTAATGAAGCCCTCTTGCAACTTGCAAGACCAGACCAATAGGAGGCATTTCTCCATGGTGTTTCTATTCCTACTGTAACAGCTTCCATTTTGATTATTTTTCAAGAATGTTCGCATGGCAAACAGTTTTGAAACTTAGAAACAATATTTCCTTTGGACAAGAGGACGTATTTGTTTTCTGAGTAGGATAACAAAGCCAATGCCCTCTTCCTGTACAAAGGTCGGGCATGTTTGCTGGCAGTCTACTTATAAGATTTGGTATTTCCTACCTTGGGGTTACTCAGCTGTGACACAACCTGAGTGTCTGTGGAGTATCCGTCCGAGCTGCTCCAGAGAGGCCCTGAGGGTTTGCAGGACACAGAGAACCGGTGTGAAGGTGAGGTTCACCCCACCTGCTATGCTGAGACCAATAAAGTCCTCTGTCTTTGATCCTGGAGTTCGGTGTCTACTGCCGGCATCTGGAAAGCTACGGTTGGGTAACTAACAGTTAACCCTTGAACAATGCAGGGGTTGGAGTGCTGACCCCTATGCTCAAAAATCCACATATATCTTTTGACTTTCCCCTAAAACTGAACTACTAATAGCCTACTGTTGACCAAAACCATACTGATAACATAAACAGAATTAACCCATATTTTGTACATGATATGTATTATATATTGTATTCTCACAAACAAGCTAGAAAAAAGAATGTTATTTAAAAAATCATAGGGAAGAGAAACTACATTTACAGTACTGTACTGTATTTATTGAGAAAACTCCTTATGTAAGTGGACCCACACAGTTTAAATGTTCAAAGTTCCACTGTACTTATTTTGCAAGCAGGGTAAAGTATCAGACCCTTGACAGTTCCTGACAAACACAGTTTAAGTACAAGAGCCAACTTGCTGAGAACAGTAGAGCAAAGGATCAGAACCTTTGATCAGAAAAGACTGAGCCACTGTTCCAATCTTGGAGTATCTACTTCAGATTTATTACATGATTAAAACACTCCCACCCAAGGGGCACCTGGGTTCCTTAGTTGGTTAAGTGTCCCACACTTTGTTTCGGCTCAGATCATGATCTCAGTGTCGTGATTTTGACCTCCATGTTGGGCTCTGTCCTCACTCTCCTTCTCCCTCTGCACCTCCCCCCCTCAAAAAAAAAAAAAAAACAAAAAAACAAATACATGCACCCAATAAAATATATTTAGCTTATGAACACATTGTATCTAAAGTTATGAAAAACTTTTGTAGGATTCATTCATTTACATGATAAAAGCAAAGTTCACCCTTTGCTGATTTGAGTACCAAGAAAAAAAGTTTAGAAAATCTATTTAAAGAGATGTTCTTTTACTCACCCTTCTCATACTTCCTGTAAAATCTATTATTGCTCAAGTTCAACTCTTAGGCAATTAGGAAATTTGAAAAATCTAAAAAAATTTAGATACATCGAAAGATGTTATCATGCTTGAGAATATGTTTAGTTCTTGAGAAGCGACTCCTTCATCTTGTCACCATGTCCTGTGATGCTAACCACTTCTTGGAGGTCCCACAACCCACCCGATGCTTGCCCAACTTTACAAATATGAAAACTCTATTTTCTATTACTCCGACATTCTTACTTCACCTTGCCATCTTGGAGAAGTTCTATTTGTTTAAGTCTCAGGTAAACTTACCCCTCTTTGTTTTGTCAAATCATGCACAGCCCGAATTATCTGCTCCTTCTCTTTTTCAGTGTCATTTCACACACACTAATGTTTTCATCCCACGTGTGTCACATTCTAACTTGTACATACACTGGTCTCCTCCATCACATTTTGCCTTGTTTTAGAATTTTGCCCATGTCATATGTAGTTGTCTGCTCCCACTCTCCTCTTCATTAAACAAATAGTTCTTGAGGAACTGCTATGTACCAGCCACTGTCCCTGGCAATGGGCGTATAACTGCACAGAAGTCACAACGAGACATTTCCTTTGTGGCAATTACCTTCTAGTGAGAGGAGCAGAGTAAAAACAGTAAAATCAGTAGAGAAATACAGTAGCAAAACAAGAAGCTTGAAATTAGTGCTATGAAGAAAAAAATGCAAAATAATTTTGAAATAAAAAGTAATGAGAAAATCCAATTTGGATAGAGCAGCCAAGAAATGTTTTTCTGAGAAACTGGCAATGCAGCTCTGACTTGAAAGATGTGAATGAGGTGGCCATGAGAAAAGCCAAGAAACACACGCCAAAGGAGAGAAACAGTGGAAAAGCTTGAGAAGGGTGCTTGGGAACCAGGGGGCTAGATGTTAGTGAGAATGTGAAGAATTCTATAAGAAAAGATCAGAGGATTGAGAGAGCAGGTTCATGAGTCATGGGAAGAGATTTAGAATTTGTTCTGAAAACAATGGGAAAAAAATCACTGAATATTTTTATTCAAAGAATTGATGTAATCTAATTTACATTGCTCAGAAATCTGGCTGGCTACTGTGGGCGAATCGACTGAACCTTGCTGGATGCTTGGAACAATGGTTCAGATCAAATATTACAGTGTCTTTGACTAAAGTCGAAGTACGGCATGCAGGCAAGTGAATGGATTGGAAATCGGAAGTGTTCATGGACTGAGTGTGGTTGATGAGAGAAAAGAGGGTATTGGAAATAATCCATAGATTTTAAAATTGCACAAATAGCTGAGTGACAGTGAGGAAATGGGGGGAGGCTGAATTTTTGGAGGAATATCAAGAGCTCCATTTCCAACATACTGATTTTGAGTTAGCCATTTAATATCCAGATGAAGTTCCCAGTATCTGTGGCAACACAGGCAAACCACTGGCATGCCTACTTACCATTATGTGACGAGCCAGCCTGGAGCTTTGGAAACAATATTCATGTTATTTTTATTATGAGATATGACTACTTTACTTTTTTGAAAGGAAATAAAGTTGAAGGAAATACAAGCATGTGTTTGTATCTCTTCTCTATCCTTAGACTTTGCTATCTCTAACTGTACAGAATCTTTAAAATTTTAGCTGGTAGGACACATATATCCCAATGACCTTGAGTTTTCCATTTGCCTAAATAATATAAAAATATTCATTAATTATCAAATAATAATAAATGAATGGTAGTGAATAGCACCTTTTTCATTAAATCTATCAGTTAATTCTCATTCATGTTCCAACCCAATTTCATTCACCACACATTGATATCTTGTTGGTCATAGGCATATGGATCAGTACTTATTTCCAGGATTATTTCAATATTCTTTTCCTTTTCATAAAGATAATTTGTGAAATTAACTTCCTCAGATTTTATATGGTAATTTCCTTGTTAAAAAGTTTTCGATTAAGCTTAACTCCTCTGGGTAAAGCTTATGATGTGAAAATTGGATAGTAAAAAGACACAAATAATGTGCACATACAAAACATAGATTGTATGTGCACATACAAGACATAGATGCACATATTGCATAAGGCCAGTCACACCTTGCAGAGAACATGTGATAGTTCTTTTTCTCTTTTAATATTAGCTCTTTTGTTTTAAAATGTAATATTTTTGTCTACTTCAAGAAATCTAAAAATTTTCATTACCATGAAAATGTCCCATTTCACTTTCTAACTGACATGAAATATAAAATTGAAAAACAAAAACAAAAATACCCAGATGCATGTGCATACTTTTAAAGAATCTTGAGGACTTTTTTTAATCCTCTCAACATTTCCTAATTACTTCATACTTAGAAATCCTGTCATATCTTTCCTTGTCTACACAACTGGGATTTACATGTTCCCTCCTAATACACCATCACAAATGAAAATGTTGTTTTTGGTCCCAACTGCATATTCAACAGCTGTTGAGAAAATTAGAAATGTGTACTCATTTGCTAAGTCTTAACACACTCAGACTTCAGCTTAGTAGTGTCACAAATTGAAAAAAGTCCCAAAATACAAAGTTCTACAAAAGATCACCCTGAGCCAAGAATGAATTTATTTAGAGAAGAGGGGAATGGGGCACCAATTGCTTAATCTTCCTGAGAAAAGGACAGTTTGCCTTTAGCAAATACTGAACAAAAGCATATATTTATTAAACTTTTTGTCCCTTCAGATCGTGACATTCAAAGTTGTCCTTTGACAATTCAAATGTCCTTCTAATGAATTTCACCTGCTCTCAAATATTAAAAATTCCCTTTCATGATAAATTTCCTTCCATGAAATTACCACTGAATTGGCCAAAGCACAGTTCTAATAGGTCTGTTTACAGTGTGAGATCCAAATAAAAGTGTCCTAGTTATGGACCTTGAGGTTCCAGCCATGTATATGAGTTACCCAATCCAATCTGGCAAGAGCAAATGCTGCAGTCATTTCAATCACTGCGGTCATGTAGACCCAGCCTCATTCTAAATTTCCTCAAGTGCTTTCATCACATGGGTTTGGCAAATTGACAACTCATCATAGACACAGTATTGATTTGTGTCTTCTCAGTGGTGCACGTGGAACAGGGATATGAAAGGAAGCCCTCGAAATTAGTATTGGCACTCATCCAGTCCTGGATGTATTCTCTTTATTCCTCTTAGGAAAATATCTAACTAGTGCTTTACATGAGGTCATGCACAAAGAAATTCTGTTTTGTTTTTGTTTTGTTTTGTTTTGTTTTAACATTTTTAGTGGGCCTTTAGATTCAGGGGAATCTAAACTTCTTGTTCTCATATTAAAATAAAAATAAGGGACACCTGGGTGCTCAATTGGTTAAGCTTCTACCTTCGGCTCAGGTCATGATCCCAGGGTCCTGGAATCAAGCCCCGCATCGGGCTCCATGCTCAGCGGAAAGCCTGCTTCTCCCTCTGCTGCTCCCTTTGTTTGTACTCTCTCTCTCTCTTTCTCTCTCTCTCTCTCTGTCAAATAAATAAATAAAATCTTAAAATAAAAAAGAATAGTCAAAACTTATCGTGAGCCCTTATAAGGCTCTCAACTCCTTTCCACCTGCCTGCCTCATCTTTTGCCTTTTCAACTTGCAGGCCTCAAACCTAACACAGCCTCGTTGTGACCCCTCATATGCTATGGCTTCAAAACCTGGCTATGATTGGGGCACCTGCGTAGCTCAGCCGGTTAAGCATCCGACTCTTGATTTCGCCTACAGTCATGATCTCAGGGTCCTGAGGTTAAGCTCCTCGTGGGGTTCCACGCTGGGCATGGAGCCTGCTTGGGATTCTCTTTCTCCCTCAGCCCCTCCCCCACAACCCCACCAGTTCTCTCTCTCTCTCTAAAAATAAACAAAAAAAAAAAGAAAGAAAAAAATAAAAACAAACAAACAAACAAACTTGGTTATGATTGAAAAACAAATGGTGCCCTCAACATACTCATTATATTGCTAAAGCAACGCATGATGGATCTCTATTGAAAATGTGCCTCTAAGAGTTTACTTTTTCAAAAAAACCTAAATCTTATGGCCCCTACCCCCACTTCCCTCTCCCTCTCTCTTTCTCTCTTTCTCTCTCTGTCTCTTTCAAATAAATAATCAAATCTTTGGAGAACCTGGGTGACTCAGTAGGTTAATCGTGGAACTCTTGGTTTTGGCTCAGGTCATGATTTCAGAGTCGTGAGACTGAATCCTACATCAGGCTCCATACTTGCATGGAGTCTATTCAAGAGTCTCTCTCCTTCTGGGGCGCTGGATGGCTCAGTGGGTTGGAGCCTCTGCCTTTGGCTCAGGTCACGATCTCAGGGTCCTAGGATCAAGCCCCACGTAGGGCTCTTTGCTCAGCGGGGAGCCTACTTCACCCTTTCTCTCTGCCTGCCTCTCTGCCTACTTGTGATCTCTCTCTCTGTCAAATAAATAAATAAAATCTTAAAAAAAAAAAAAAGAGTCTCTCTCCTTCCTCCTCTCCATCCTCTTCTGCCCCTTCCTCCACCCCCTACCAGCTAGCTCACACTCTTTCTCAAATAAATAAAATCTTCCAAAAAAAATAAAATAATATGAATTTTTTGCCATATAAATCATCCTTTCTAAAGTATATGTGCCCCTGATATTAAAGAACTTTCATGGAAAATTAGAATAATTCTTTATTTTCCATGTGAATACCCACTTGCAAGGTAGAGGTTTGTTTCGTTTGTCTCAAAGAGAAAGCAAATATTAAAATTGATATTCATGGCTTCTCGCCTTAGCACTGCACTGCATCATGTGTGCTGGTGGGAGCCCCAGCTAGCTGGAAATAAACCCTCTTGCTCTTGCATCCAGCCTGCTTTTTGTGGGTTTTTTTGGGAAGGTCTCGATCTGGACATAACATATGGGGGCTCGTCCGGGATAGAGATGATCCCCAGGAACTCACAAATTGCCAGGACTGGGAGGTATCAAGGCGCCAAATTGTGGGTTGTGGGGAAGACTGTGAAACTCCAAACGTGAGCAGCCAGAGCGTTGTGAAACTCCGACAGGAGCAACCGGCTAAGAAACTCCGACCTGGAGCAGTCTTTAGGCATTTTGGGAACCGGAGTGAGACCGCAGGCAGACGTGCCGGAGGGTCCCCTGTTTGGCAAGGGAGACGTCCCCCGCCATTTGGATAGTAAAATCTCGCGAGTGAACTTGTTTGGTACCAATCCAAGGGGGTCGCTCCCCTCAGCCTGGCGAAGACCATCCAGAGCTACTACGCACAAGATGTGCTCGGCCGCAACGTTTGTGTCTTTGTCTTGTTTGTGTGATTGTATTGTGTTCTCAGCTGCAATGTTTGTGTCTTTCTTGTTTGTGTGATTGTACTGATTAATTGGGTTGTTGGATTCAATCTTGCTCATGATTGTCAACAATTGCTTAAAGTTCTTTTTACCACAGAAGAAAGAGAGAGAGGGTTCTCAGTGAGGCGCGAAAGCAGGTTCCGGGCAATGATGGACAACCCACCACCCAGCAGAACCTCATCAAAGA
>JAQQSY010000626.1:0-14957 GCA_028646535.1 Procyon lotor | reverse complement strand
ATTGCGGCGAGACTTGCCACACTGAGCACCAGCTCTGGCCCGGATCTGTGCCGCTGCCAACACCCCACGGGGACGCGGCCGCCTGAGGACCCCGGTTCCACCTTGTGCTCGATGCTGCACTCGATAATCAGGGTCCTGCCGGCAGAAGGACATTCTGATGGTGACCAAACATGCTGCCCGCTCGGGATTGGGGTTCCCAGTGGGATTGGGGCTGGGGACGTCCCAGGACCCCCTCCTTGACAGGATCCGCCTGTCTCGGAGGCCGGCAGTCAGGCCAGCGGGGTCCCGTTCTGGTCTCCGCGCAGCCAGGGGATGCATTCCCAGAACTAGCTCTCGTGTGTCTTGTATCGTCTGCAACTGCAGAGATCACTCTTGCTGGTCACGGAGCGCGGAGGTTTCCACGCGCGGGAAAGGGAGCCTGGCTCGCCTGGACTGGGGCTGAGCAGAGAGCGTGGCCGGCGGGTCCTCCTGTAGGTGACGGGGGTGGGGGTGGGGTGGGGGGGGCGAACACGACGTCCCCGTGCAGGGTGCCAGCTACAAGCGACGCTCTCAAAACATGTAAACCTGGCAAGAGTCAAACGGGAGATGGCCTGGTACGTACGTTTATTTCTCATTCTTCTCACACAGCAGGGCGACCTGCATCGTGACCCAGTGGCTGGGAGGGCTCCTCGTGGGTAAATACACTGAGGTCAGAGAAGTCGACGGTGAGCCGGTGGAGGTCAGCATTCTTGACCGCTCAGGGGTCTGGAAGATGGGGCACTCGAACGTGTAGAGCTCGGAGTCTGTCTGCTGAGAAGCATGTGCCTTGTCGGTGGAGATCTGAAACAAACCACCCAAACTCCTACGGTCACCTTGCACACCAGGAGCGCCCATCTTCCAGGCACCAAATGTGGGGATGGTTGTCAATCGCACACGTTTCCGGTGGGTTCTGTGGCTGTGCATGCGGGTCACGCGGGAGACCGGCACCTCCCGACCGACCGTCAGGCCTGCGCAGAGCAGTCTTGAGAAGCAGCCTCGGTGCTGGTGTGGCATCCATCGCAGACGTTAGCGTTCCACATGTCGGGCTCTTTTAAATGTCGTTTGTCGTCCCAGGGAAGCCAGAGGGAGTGGGGACTGGGAGGAGGGGCCGTTGTCCCCGAGGGGGAGCCCGGAGGCTTGACTCGGCGATCAGCACGTGGGTGCTTACCTTTGTGGGCAAGAAGTAGATTTCAGGAAAACTGCAGCACAGCTCGTGAGGCAGCGAGTCTTCTAGAACTTCCTGTTCATGGTTCCACCTTGCCCCCTCGATGAATAGACCAAAGACGTGCACTCCAACGTGTGTGCTGTCTGTGCCCTAAGAGCAGAGAGGTGGCGTCAGTGGGTCCCCGGGCGCGACTCTGCCTTCAGCCGCAGCTCTGTCCTGCGGAGGGTCCCCGAGGGGACGGAGCGCTTCCTGCCCAGCCCAGCCCAGCCTAGCGTGTCGGCCCCGGTCCTCGGGGGATATGGCGGCCCTTCCCGCTGTTGTTCTCCTCGGTCCTACACGTTCCCGGTGCTTCTGTGCATTGGCGCGACCCCTGTGAAGCTGCCGCACGGCCGTCCGTGGCCCTCGATTAAGGTCCCAGTACTGTCTGAGCCAGATGAGTCCCGGCATCCAGCAGGAGACATTTTTGGTAACGCTGAAGCAGCCCGGACCCTAACGGGCCCTGCAGTCCCCCGGGCAAGGTCAGGCACCTGCGCGAACACCGGGACCCTGCAGAGCCACGGCTCCCTCCCAGACGCGGGGCGTCCGGGTCGCACGGTCCAGCCCTTGGGGAGTAGTTGGCTGGAGACGCAGCAGCAGAGGCGGAGACACGCGGGGGACGAGGGGACATCCCCCAGGACGCGTGTGGCCGCACTCGCTCACGGCTGGGCCAGGGGCTGGGTGGGACACTCGTGTGCTTCGTGGGGCGTGCCTCAGTGAACATAAACACAACCCAGTAAGAGCAAAAAAATAAACTCCCAGAAAGCAGAAGGAACTGCAGAGGTAAACAGAAAACACCATTAGAGTTAATAAAGACAAAATTTGGTGAATTTGATAAAGTAAATAGACAAACTTGGCCAGTTTAAATTAGAAAAAAAAATGAGTAGAAGGAAGTATAATAAAGAATTTGGGGGGGTGCCTGGGGGGCTCAGTCATTGAAGCGTCTGCCTTCAGCTCAGGTCACGATCCCGGGGTCCTGGGAGCGAGTCCCACGTGGGCTCCCTGCTCGTGGGGAGCCTGCCTCCCCCTCCCCGTCTCCCCTCTCTCAAATAAATAAAATCTTTTTAAAAAAGTTTGATTTGCCTTCTTTCTTTGTGGTTCCTGGGAGGTGACCTTCCGACCCCAGGACTTTCTTCCTGGGACCACCCCGCAGGCTCGGTCCCGAGGTAAGGCCAGTGGGCTGGCTGCGGGCGGGGGCCGGCCACGCACGAGGAGCGAACATACGATGGGGGGCTGGGGCGCGGAGCCGACTGACATCTGCCCGACAGCGATTCAGTCACACGTGGCCACACAGCGAAACCCCAGTCCGAAACTGAGCCCCGCAGCTCGTGGGAGCCCTCTCCAGTCATTCCACATCGACCCCAGGTGGTGGGGGGCACATCGCTGAGGACGAGACAGCTTTGTGTCCGGCCCGCCGGCCCCAGAGTCCGCCCTCTGCACGTGTCTCTCCTTTGGTGGGTTCGGGTCTGGAGTTGTAAGTGTGGCGCTTTCCTGGAGTCCCACACGTCTCTCCAGCAAATTATCCAACCCGCCGTGCTTTTAGGAAACCCCGAACTTGCAGTTGGTGCCAGTCTGAGACTTGCAGTCTCAGAGGGCTGGGTCCGCGCCTCAGGGGTGAGTAACCACGGGGAGAGCGCTGACGACGACAGTGAGACGCGGGGCCCGAAACGTCGCCCTCACGGGAGCAGCAGTGACAAGCAGGAAGACAGCATAACCACACGTTTGCAAGACCCGCGTGGAACAAACAACCCGAATAAATGGAAAGACAAACCACGTTCCTCCACGGGGAGGCTCGATATTAGACGGCGATTCTCCCCTGAATTTACACATAAGTGAAATGCAATAAGCCTAGGGTCAAACTTGTCTAGAGAAAGCACGCACGAGACCGTTTTCTAAGGGACGAGGTCACGGATTGAGGACCACACTCGTGTCATTACCTCCCAGAGTCAGTCCTATCCCTACCGGAATCCCAGTATTTTTTGTAGGAGTAGGGAAATCCATCCTTAGATTCATAAGGCTTCTCAAGGACAACCGAGTAAACATAATCTTGAAGAAAAAAGTTGCAAGTCTGACACCTGATTTCAGAGCTTACGATAAAGTGACGGTAAACGGGACAAGTGCTATTGGCCAAGATGGACGATGGACACGGACAGGCAGAAGGGAGAACCTAGAAACAAACACGTTTATGTTGGAAAGGTTTGCCACGAAGGTGCCAAGAGACTCAACGGGGAAAGGACGGGTCCCTTCACTGGATGTGCTGGGAAAACGACCGCAGCACAACGCCCAGAGCATGGACTCAAAACGGACCCACTTAAGGGCTAAAACCATCAGACTCACCAGAGGGAGACGTGGCAGAAAGCGTTGTGCCTCGGGGCCGTGGGCGATTTTGTGGCTGCGGCAGCCACTGCGAGCTATGCCTGCATCACAGAGAACAAGGTCCGTGCGGCCGAGGACGCCGCCCGGAGTGGGGACACGACCCGCATGACCGAGGGCCACGCAGGCCACACAGCCAGCAAGAAATTGATACCCAGACACACAAGGAGCTCCTACAACCCAACAACAAAACCTGTGGTGAAAAAACAGGCAAAGGACTGAGACCTTCTCCAGAGGAGGTGCACAGATGGCGGCTGGGCACCCAAAGGACGCTCCGCATCACTCGTCACTGGGGAATCGCCCCTCGGAACCCCTGGGGCCGCTACTGTCAAAACCCCGCATACGACAGGCGTTGGCGAGGACGCTGGGGGGAGGCCCTCGTGTGCCGCTGGCGGGAATGCCAGAGGGTCCGACAATCCACCCCTGGACTTGCACCCAAATCACTGGTGAGCAGGGACCCAAGTTCCTGGGGGCACCGTCCACGACAGACAGGGTGGGAGCAACCCAGGTGACACTGGCAGAGGACGTGTGCCGCTGTGGACCCAACGTCCCGGCCCCTGGCCCCGGCCCCAGCGGTGAAGCCCGTCACCCGGCGTGGCTGTGTTTGGAGAGGAAGCCTCTAGGACGTAACTGGGGTCCCCCGAAGCCGCACGGGCGGGGTTTGGCCCCAGCAGGGCCGGCATCCTCGTGAGGAGAGCAGAGAGCTGGCTCGCCTTCTGCACAGAGCCACACCGAAGAAGTGGTGGAGACGGACGTGGGGCCTGCGTAAGGTCACGGAACCGGGTCGTATGCGTTCTGTGTATTTGCCATTATAAGAAGTGGGGAAAAGTAATAGAAATTTGCTTAAAGAAGAAAAAGGAGGAAAAATGCGGATCTACACATCCTGCAGGACTTGCAGAGGTTCCCTGGGCCCAGGGGAGGCCGCGGACGCGCCACCGAGGGAGAGGCCGGACAGGCGGGCGGACACTCACTCAGTTTTAAGGGGGCCAATACCTTAAAGGCTCTCCTGACGATGTTGAGGTTCTTTTCGATCATTATGGAGAACTCGCTGTCTTGGAAGTCGGTGGCATCCGAGGTCACGTGGTGGGTAAAGGTGAGTGTGTCTAGAGAGACCCCTTGGGACCGTCCGTAGTCTTGAAGCACAGCAGTAAGAAAGGCTTTGGAGAAAAGCACACACCAGCCAGTTCCCTGGGAGTCTGGGGGATCGGGAGCTGTGTCCTCCCCGAGGGTCCCGGGGGCCGGGGGAGCAGCACTGATGTACGCCATCCCCCGGGCAGCAAAGCTCCCAGGGACAGCACAGGACCCGAGGGCGTCCGCGTCTTTCCCCAAGACCTGGCTTCCAGGCACTGGGCAAAGGCAGGCAGGTTCCCCCGGAGTTCTAAGCTGTGGTGGGCGTTTCTCCCCCGGGTTGCATGAGAAATGCTGTGCGCAGTGGGGAAAACCGAGACCGAGAAGGTGGAAACAGCTGAGATATGAGCAGACAGGCTGAGAGTAACCCAGGACAGTCACCTGGAACCACCCATTCCTGAGGCCAACCCCAGACTTCCTTTCCACTCCCATGAGCCTCAGACCTACTCCGTGTTGCTCAAGCAAGTCTGGGTCACATTCTGCGTCTGAACACCAACCCTCCTGCCGCTGCTCTTCCCCGTTCTTGCCGTCAGCCCCTCTCCTCCTGGTTTGGTGCATCCTGCGTGAGGAACTCCACCCTACTCGGGTCGTGCCTCTGCCCCACACTGGTGCTCACAGAAGGAATCTCAGTGCCTCCCCTGGGCAGCTGAGCCCGTGCCGTGCAGCCCGTGTCCTCTACTCACTGCGTGCGGCACCTCTCGTGGCGTCCGTGCGCCCACCCCCTGCCTGGGACGGCCTCTCTCCACGTTGCCTCTAACTTTCCGAGGCCGCCCGCCTGCGCTGGTCGGCCCGAGGGGCTCCTGTCCTCCTCCGTGGCCTCTCGGAGCTCTGCAGGCTCCGGGAGAGGAGGCCGGGGCCGTGGACGCCCTAGTGCTGCTGGCCACAGCTGTCCCACGGTGGCCTGAGTGCCCTGCCGTCGGGGGGTCCCCCGTATCTCCCCAGCTCCAGCCCCGTACTGGCCATCGTGATGTCTCCCCCCAACGTCTCTGTCTTGCCAGGTGGCTGGCCCCTCACTGCCCATCACTTCACCCCTCCCCCATGTCCTGATTTCAGTAAAGGACGTCAGTGTCCGCCCAGCTGTCCGGGCCAGAGCTGGGAGCTGGTCTGAACCCTCTGCTTCCTCGGGGTCCATCTGGGACTGTTGTCTGGGTCCCCTCCGGGCCACCACCAAGTCCCACCCGGAGCATCAAGCAGACCCCGCGCTGCCCGGGACCCAGACCCCACCCACACTCCTCCCTGGCCTGCCATGTAGCCGAGGCCCCCGGGGCCGCAGGAGGGGACAGACTGCCCCGTGGATGCTCTGCGCCCCAGAGCCGCCCCGTGCCCACCGACCCAGTTTCATCCTGCACCGCTGGCCTACGTGGGGCTTGCTCTGGGGCCGTGGGTGGGAACCTTCCCTCTCCCTCCCGTGCTCCCCCCTCTCGCATGGGGTCCTTCGGCTCCAGCAAGCACGTGGCTCCCACCTCGGTGCCGTGGGGACACCATGCATTTCTGAGTCCGGCCACGTTCCCAGCTCACTGCAGGCGTGTCCGGCCGTGTGACCCCCAGAAACCACGTAGTGTCTCTGCCACGGCTCCCCCTGAGAACAGGGATGGTGACGTGCAGGGGCCGTGAGAGCACACGGGACCAGATAAGCTGTGTCCCCAACGTCCTCGGAGCAGCCCCGCTCCCAGTGAGCCTGTGTCGGGGCGCGAGTCCCGCCCTTCCGGCCGCTGGTGCCAGGACGTCCCGCACGGGCAGCAAGCTGGTCCTGTGTCGCCTTCCCTGACCGCCGTTTCCGCCCCCATGTTTGCTGCGCCAGTGTTCCTTTGTGCCTTTGGTCACGTGTATTCATTTGGAGAGTCACTTAATCATTCTCCAAATATTTGCCAGGAGATCTTTAGGTGTCGGGGGGCTGAACCAGATGCTCGGGATATGGGGCCGCGAGGACAGAGCTGATGCCGCCCCCGCCCCCTCCCGCCCGCCCGCAGCCACCATCGGCCGCGAACTCCCTCCTTCCTCTCCTTCCAGCGACAACGGCCGAAGCTCAGACTCACGCCCGCGGGCAGGTGCCCGCCCCCATGAGTGCTGATAGAAGGGGGTGGCCTCCGAGAGGGACCCCACAGACCAGAGGCCTCCGGGCCCCGCAAGGTGCAGGTGCGGGTGGCGGGATGGTCCGGTTCGGCGTGTGGGGAGGTGGGGTGAGGAGAGCAAGAGGGTGGGAGGGAGGGAGACCACCCTAGGGGGTGCCTGTGGGGTGTGGGGCGCCCACGCTGGAGGCGGGCGGCGGGGGCCTGGGCACGTCCCGCCTGGGTTCTCACACTCACCTTGTGGAAAGAAGAAAGCTGGGAGCCAGTATCTTGCTGGAAAGCCTTCAGAGAAATCACTGTGCTCCTCACTGGGGTATCTGGGGGCTTGGGCGGGTGACGGCATGGGATGCGGCCAGGTTGTGACGAATCTCATATACCTGTCGGGGCAGAGCGGGGCCGCGAGGTCAAGGGCACGGCCGTCCCTCTCAGGCACCCCCTTCCCCTGTCATCTCAAGCTCGCCCCACTCAGGACCCAATCCTGCACTTGGGTGGGGACCAGCTGTGGCTCGGACGGGCCGGGAGGCCATGGATTTGGGGGGCGAGGGGTGTTGCTCTGCAGGGGTGACCCGGCTGTGCCCCGAGGAATCAGGATTGTTCCAGAGTTGCTGGTTTCTCGAAGAGGATGAGCCCCGGCACTCAGAGTCACGTGGCACGAGAGGCAGTTTGGACACGTTGGAACCCCATTTTCTGGGTTCCCATCTCAGTACCCACTTTCTGGGTGCGAAGCTCCGGGCCAGCTGCTCAATGTCTCGGGCCTCCGTGCGCTCCCGTCTGCAGCGAGGGCGACGAAGGACAGTACCTCCCGCGTGTCCTGGGGCCCCTGTGACAGCAACGTGAGCACCTGGGAGAGGCACTCCTGGAGTGTGGGCTGCTCTCGTGTTCAAATGGTTTCAATTTATGTACTAAGCACGTTTAAAAATGACACGTAATGGGTTCTCATTGCCTTTCGCGGCCCCCCTGCTGGTTTCCCAGGACACAGCGTAGGGGAAGAGAAGGAGGCAACCCCCAGGCCCGGGCCTGCCTGTCCCTTGGAGCAGACGGACCGCAGACAGGACCCCAGCACCCCGTGTCCCAGGTCTCCATCCTAAACTGAAGACAGCAGGCCCGTCCCCTTTGCTAACGTCACACGCTGCTCTGAGAACCCCAAAGACCAAGCACGGGAAGCGACACGGCCGACCGTGAAGCCCCGAGCCCAGCCAGGGAAGAGAGGCAAAGTGGCTTCCATCATACCGGTGGTGGATCGCGGTGTAAGCCATCTTGGCCCAGGTATTGAAGAAATTCACTCGCTGGATGAGATCGTTAACCCAGGAACTCAGGCCCTTACAGGACATGTAGGCATGTTTCTGTTGGGATTCAGAGACAGGCACAGCAATTTGTTTTTTTAAGACTTATCTTTGGGGTTATCGGAAACGCATCTGTGAACTTTGGTAATATACTCAGTTCCCAGGGAGGAGTAACTTGGCAGGAGGATGCCGTTTTCTAGCCGAGGGCACATAAGAAATGGGAAACTAATACCCCAGGAAAGCAGCATTATCTTAGCTGCGCTTTGGACCAACCGCCAGCCATTTCCATCCTGGCTGAAGGCTTCCCTCACTCTCCTCAAGTCCTTGATCTGCCCCTTTCCCCTCCTCTGGGGAGCTTAACTTCACTTGCCATCACACATGAGCAGTTTCAAGCCCCGGCCCTGCCCTACACCACAACCCAGAAACCCTCCCGGTGCCCCTTAGTGAATTGCTGCTCCTCCTTTCAGTTCCGAGTCAGGCTGACCTGCCGTGTCCTGCAGAGCCCGTCTGGAGGATCCTCCCTCCTGTAGCTTTAGCTTTCCATTCTTCACCCTGTTTATTAACGTGCGCTTCTGTCCTAAACACACAGCCACCCAGCACTCAATCCTACCTGTTTGATTCCTTAACAAAATACTGGCAATTCAGGGACACATTAAAGGGATCATAAACCGTGATCAAGTGGGATTCGCCCTGGGATGCCAGGATGGGACAACACATGCCAACCAATAAATGCGACGCACCACATAAACAGAACGAAGGACAAAAATCATATGATCAGTTCAATAGCTGCAGGAAAAGCTTTGAGGAATTCGACATCCTTTCACGATAAAAATGCTCAACAAATGAGGTCTAGAAGGAATGTTCCTCAGCATAATAACGGCCAATATGACAAGCCCATAGGTAACATCATATTGAATGGTGAAAGACTGAAACTCTTTCCTCTAGGATCAAAAACAAGACAAGAATGTCTACTCTCACCATTTCTTTTTTTTTTTTTTAAAGATTTTATTTATTTGACAGAGAGAGAGATCACAAGTAGGCAGAGAGACGAGGAAGCAGGCTCCCCGCTAAGCAGAGAGCCGGATGTGGGGCTCAATCCCAGGACCTCGAGATCATGACCTGAGTCGAAGGCAGAGGCTTAACCCACTGAGCCACCCAGGCGCCCCAACTCTCACCATTTCTATTCAGTACAGTATAGAAAGTGCAGCCGTAGCAATTAGGCAAGAAAAAGAAGTAAAAAGTGTGCAAATTCAGAAGGAAGGAGTGAAACTGTCTGCAGCACATCATCTTATATATAGAGAACCCTAAAGATCCCCAAAAACTGTTAGAATAAATGAATTCAGTAAAGTTGAAGGATATAAAATCAACAAGAGAAATTATTTGCGTTTCTACACACTAACAACAAACTATCTGAAAGAGAAATTAGGAAAGCAGTCCTGTCTACAATAGCATCAAAAATAACAAAATGCTTAGAACTCAATTTGAATAAGGAGGTAAAAGTTCTACACGCTAAAAACTGTACAAAACTGAGGAAGATACAAATGGAAAGATTTCCTGGCTTCTTGGATTGGAAGAATATGGTGAAAATGTCTACAGATTCAACACAATCCCGCTCAAAACTCCCATGGCATTTTTCACAAAAAGAGAAAAAGTTTCCTAAAATTTGTATGGAATCACAGAAGATTGCGCATAGCCAAAGAAATTCTAAAAAAGAAGATCCAAGCCGGAGGCATCTATTACGTCATAGTAATAAACGTAATACGGTTCTGGCATAAAAATAGGCACATGGACCAGTGGAACAGAATAGAGAGCCGGGGCATAAACCCAGTCATGTACAGTCAACTGATTTTGACAAGGGTGCCAAGAACACGAACTGGGGTGAGGCCAGTCTCTTCGACAGATGAAGGTGGGAAAACAGGGTATCCACGTGCAGGATGATGACGTAGGATCCCCGTCTCACACCACTCACAAAAGTAGAAGTGGATCAAAGACTTAAATGTGAAGTCTGAGATCATAAAAATTTTAGAAGAAAATAAGGTCTTGGCGAGTAAGACACCAGAGCACAGTCAACAAAAACTACAATCAACAAGTGAGACTATATTGCTTTTGCACAGCAAGGGAAACAACTGGTAAACTAGAAAAGCAACTTACAGAGTTGGAGAAAATATTCACAAGCCATCTGGCAAGGGGTTAAAACCAAAACATATAAAGCCCTCATCCAACAACAGTGAAAAAACAACAATTCCATTAAAAAATAGGCCAAGGGCCTGAAGAGAGCGTTTCCCAAGGAAGATATGCAAATGGCCAACAGGTCCATGGAAAGGTGCTTTGCGTGACTAGTTCCTGGGGAAACGCAAGCCACACGACAAGGAGATGTCACCTCACACCCATCAGGATAGTTATCGCTAAAAAGATAGGTGATGAGGAGTATTGGTGACAACGTGGAAATGTGGAAATGTATTGCTGGGAATTTAAGTTTAATCACTCAATAAAATCACTCATGATTCTATCACCCAGCGGGGCGCCTGGGGGGCTCAGTCGTTAAGCGTCTGCCTTCGGCTCAGCTCATGATTGCAGAGTCCTGGGATCGAGCCCTGTGTCGGGCTCCCTACACGATGGGCAGCCTATTTCTCCCTCTCCCTCTGCCTGTTACTCCCCACACTTGCTCTCGCTCTGTCTCTCCCTCTCTCTGTCAAATACATAAAATCCTTAAAAAAATAATTCTATCACCCAGAGAAAATTTTTCTGTATATTTTCTTCCAGTTCTCTACACACACACACACACACACGCACACGCACACGCACGCACACACACACACACGATTTGCCTTATTTGTAGAAGTTTCCATGAACACTACATTAGTGAACACTGAACTCACCCGTCACCCAGTTAATAAATCTTGTTTTATTTATAATAACAATAAACAATAAATCTTGTTTTATGTGCATTTTCTGTTTAAAGACCTCAATACAGTATTGATTCATGAATACTGAACTCATGGCCAATGGCAGTAGAAATCATGAGTGAACATGTATTTTCTCCCTAAAGCACATCACAGCCTTCCAGCACTACACCTGGGAGCCATTTGAAGCAATAAAATTACCAACAAAAAGCAGAAGAATGTGAAAAATGTAACACTAAACAGATCGTGAGAAAAAAAGCAAAGAGAATGTCACCTTTTTGATCTCAGCTGGGAATATGCATGAAAGGGGGATGAGATTTTTTTGCCACTTTGTACATGTGTGTGATGACTATCAAAGCAATTGGATAGTGCAATTGGATAGTGCAGTTTTGGAGTTAGAAATAATATTTAGGGGCACCTGGGTTGCTAAGCTGGTGGCACGTCCAACCCATGATTTCGGCTCAGGTCATGATCTCCTGGGTTGTGAGATCAAGCCCCAGGATGGGCTCTGTGCTCATCGAAGAGCCTGCTCGAGATTCTCTCCCTCTACCCCTCCCCCTGCTTGTGCACACTCTCACTCTCTCTGTCAAATTAATAACATCTTTAGAAAAATAAAGTGTTTAATAATTTCTAACAGGCAGGGAAATTCTCAGAAATGTAATTCATGTATAACAAGGATGGACTGGCAGGGTCTGCACGGGCGCGGACCATCCGTGGGAGGGCAGGAGGTGGCAGGTACAGAGAGGGAAGAGGAAGGGACCCCACGCCAGGCGCCCCAGCCATGGGAGACCCACACAGATAAAACAGATCCCAACACTTGGCTCTGAAAACCAGGGGGCCTAACTTTGTGAGTTTTCACAATCACTGGGGCTTAACACCTGGAACTTTAAAACATCAGGCAGCGTGGCTCTGGGACAGCCCCAGGGTGAGGGGAACCCGAGTCCCGGCCCTTAAAGGGACAGAAGACACTGTCTGCGGGGACAGCGCCCCAGCAGTGGTTTGAAGAACACCCGAGGCATAGGGCCTACGGGAGGGAGGTTTGTTCCCTTACCCCAGAGCCCCAGCCGGAGGGACAGAGATGCTGGGGAGGGACAGAGATGCTGGGGAGGGACAGAGATGCTGGGGAGGGACAGAAATGCTGGGGAGGGACAGAGATCCTGGGGAGGGCCCTCTGGGACCGAGGGGCTGGCGAGCACCATCTCTCTCCCCGGCCTACAGACACCTGTACAGACTTGCTAGCTTGGTCCCCACCCAGGATGCTGGCTGCGCGCCCCACCCCTGCCGCACTCTTCTTCACACCTGCCCCCCCCAGCCAGTCCTGCAGCGCAGCTCCCCTCCCCCCAGCCAGTCCTGCAGCCCAGCTCCCTCCCCCCCCCCAGTCAGTCCTGCAGCGCAGCTGCCCTCCCACAGCAGACGCGCACAGACCTTGCAAGTACCATACCCCTGCCCACACACATGAGCTGGATCCACCCCTGGTGTGAGCGCAGCCCCGATGGGGGGGGGGGATGGCCCCACCCTTGGGTGAGCATGCGAGCAGTCCAGACAGGGGCTGGCCCTGCCTGGGGGTGAGTCTCTCTCCAGCAAGAGGGGAGGAGAACCACATACCAGTCTGACTGTGACCCCAGCAGTGGGCTGGGGCGGGCAGCTGGTCTGACTGCAGGCCCTGCCCACCACGGAAAGCTCAGGGGACAACACAGGGAAAGTGCCTCCAGTTTTGTGCTGCTTCATCTCTGGTAAATGCCTGGTGTGACAACTCAAGCACAGGGCAGCCCGGACCGGCCCACTAATGCCCCGGGGACCAGACTCTGCCCACACCAGGCAGAGAGCCATTGCAGGCGGGACTGAAGGCAAACACAGCTCTGCCACAATGGGAGGACACCCCTGAAGTGCCAGGATCCAGGGGACAGGGGACACTGCACTGTGGGACCTCTTCTTTATCAGGCCTCTACTTTCAAGTGCAGGAGACGTAGCTGACTTTCCTATCATAGAGAAACAGACACAGAGTTGACAAAGGAGGAGAAAGGAATATGTTCCGAATGAAAGAACAGGATGAAAGCACAGCAGGAAATCTAAGTGATATGGAGATGAGTAACAGAGTATAAAGTATAAATGTAGATGAGTAACAGATCATAAAGTAATGACCATACAGACACCAGACGTGACAAAAGGGTGGAGACCTCAGTGAGACCCACAAAGACAGAAAACACAGAAAAGAACCAACCGGAGATGAACTCAATAGATGAAATTAACAATACACTGGATAAATACTAGGCTAGAGGAAGCAGAAGAACCAATGAACAACCTGGAGGACAGAGTCATGGAAAGCACTCAAGCTGAACAAGTGGGGGGGGGGGGGATAAAAAATAGACCCAGGGGCTCAGCAACACTGTCAAGAATGATAGAAATTCCATGATTGAGATCCCAGAAGGAGATAGAAAAGGGGAAAATTGTGTGTTTAAGAGTCTATTTATTTAAAGAAATAATATTTGAAGCTATTTGAATGATAGCCAAACACTTCCTGAATGTGGGGACAGAAACAAATCTAGACCCGAGAGGCACGGAGAACCCCCAACAAAACCAACACAAGGAGGTCTGCACCAAGACACAAAGTAAATAAAAGTAGTGATCCAGAGAGAATTTTAAAAGCAGCAAGAGGAAAGAAAACAGTTGCAAACAAGGGAAACCTCATGAGGCGATCAGTGAATTTTTCAGCAGAAACTTTGGTTATTATCGTATGGTTCCCACATCTGGCCTGCGAAGTGCTAGGAGTAAACCTGCAGCCAGGACAACTATCCAGCAAGGGCTATAGCACTCAGAACAGGAGAGATCAAAAGTTCCCCAGACAAAAATGAAAGGAATTCATGGTCACTAAACTAGCCCTACGAGAAGTGACAAAGGGGACTCTGAGTGGAAACACAAAAGCAGGAAACACAGAAGCAATAAAAATATGTGTAAAGATCTGTCAAGGAACTCACAAAATGAGAGTATAAAGTATGACATCATATACCTACATCATGGAGAGGAGTAAAAATTTAGTGATTTTAGAATGGGCTCAAGATTAAGCGACCATCAACTTCATAAGGACTCCTACACACATAGGGGGTTATATACAAAGTGAATGGTAACCACAAATCAAAAACTGGTAATAGAGGGGCACCTGGGGGGCTCAGTGGGTTAAAGCCTCTGCCTTCGGCTCAGGTCATGATCTCGGGGTCCTGGGATCGAGCCCCACATCGGGCTCTCTGCTCAGCAGGGAGCCTGCTTCCCCCTCTCTCTCTACCTGCCTCTCTGCCTACTGTGATCTCTCTCTCTGTCAAATAAATAAATATTAAAAAAAATAAAAAATAAAGAGAGCAATCCAAGTATATCACTGAAAAAAAACAACAACAAAGCAAGCAAGAGAAGAAAGGGACAGAGAAGGACTACAAAAAAACAACCATAAAATGAGTAACAAAATGGCAAGAAGTACACACCTGTCAATTACTGTGAATATAAATGGACTAAATGCTCCAATCAAAGGACATAGGGTGACAGAATGGATGAAAAAGCAAGACCCATCTATATGCGGCCTAGAAGAGACTCATTTCAGTCCTTAAAGACACCTGCAGATTGAAAGTTAAGGGACAGGGGTGCCTGGGTGGCTCATTCGGCGAAGTGTCTGCCTTCTGCTCAGGTCATGATCCCGGGACCCTGAGATCAGGCCCCATGTCTGGGGCTCTGCTCAGCAGGGAGCCTGCTTCTTCCTCTGCCTGCTGCTCCCCCTGCTTGTGCTCACTCTCTCAAATTAAAAGAAAGAAAGAAAGAAAGAAAGAAAGAAAGAAAGAAAGAAAGAAAGAAAGAAGGAAGGAAGGAAGGAAGGAAGGAAGGAAGGAAGGAAGGAAGGAAGGAAGGAAGGAAGGAAGAAAGAAAGAAAGAAAGAAAGAAAGAAAGAGAATGGAAGTGAAAAGAAAGCCAGGATAACAATTCTCATATTGAATGAAAT
>JAQQSY010000625.1:0-14957 GCA_028646535.1 Procyon lotor | reverse complement strand
AAAAAAAAGAAAAAAAGAAAAATAACCAGTAAGCACAGAAAAACAATAAAATGACATGAATATCACTGATAACAGGATTATGAATTAATTGGTCAAATTTTCCTAATAAAACACTAAGGGGTTCAGTATGTAATATGAGTTCAGTTATAGGTTGTTTCTAGGAAGTACAGATGCAAATATGATGTAACAAGGTATAAATGAAAGGGGTGGATAAGATATATTAGATAAGCATTAACACAAGTAAAAGGCAAAGAGTAGTAATAGCACCACACAAGATAGAATTCAAGGTAAGATCTATTACATGGGACAAAAATTGATTCTTTAACGGGAGAGGAATCAATCAAGGATATATCTACTATAAATATGTAATTGACAATACATCCTTAAGTTAAACGAAGCAAAGAATAATAGAGATAAAAACTTAATATATCCACAACTATTGTGGGAAACTCAATACATCTCATGAACTAATGAATCAAAGAGAAAAAAATTAAGTAAGGATGTAGAGAATTTAAATAGCACAATTAACAAGTTTGATCCTTTAGATTTAAATAGACCTTTGAGCAAATACATAATAATTTTTTAAACCCACATAGAATGTTAAAAAAAATAGATTAAATTAAACCATAAACAAAATTGCAATAAATTCTTAAAAACACAGATTCTAGGGGTGCCTGAGTGGCTCAGTAGGTTAACCATTCGCCTCTTTTTTAAAAAGTTTTTTAAAAAGATTTTATTTATTTATTAGGGAGAGAGTATGGGGGGGGGGTAAGGGACAGAGGAAGAAGCAGACTCTCCACTGAGCAGGGAGCCTAATGTGGGGCTTGGTCTCAGGACCCTGGGACCATGATAGGTGCCCCAAGTGTTCAACTCTTGATCTCATCTCAGGTCAGGATCTCAGGGTCTTGAGATCAAGCCCCATGTCAGAGTGCACACCAGAGCCTGCTTGAGACCTGATATTTGACCCAGGATGTGATTTATTCTGGAGAACGTTCCATGTGCACTAGAGAAGAATGCGTATTTTGTTGCTTTGGGATGGAATGTTCTGAATATATCTGTGATGTCCATCTGGTCCAGTGTGTCATTTAAAGCCTTTATTTCCTTGTTGATCTTTTGCTTAGATGATCTGTCCATTTCAGCGAGGGGGGGGTGTTAAAGTCCCCTACCATTACTGTATTATTGTTGTTGTGTTACTTTGATTTTGTTATTAATTGGTTTATTTAATTGGCTGCTCCCATGTTAGGGCATGAATATTTCAAATTGTTGGATCTTCTTGTTGGGCAGACCTTTAAGTATGATACAGTGTCCTTCCTCATCTCTTATTATAATCTTTGGCTTAAAATATCATTTGTCTTATATAAGGATTGCCACCCAAGCTTTCTTTTGATGTCCATGAGCATGGTAAATTGTTTTCCACTCCCTCACTTTATTTATTTATTTATTTTTAAAATTTACTTACTTATTTGACAGAGAGAGAGAGAGATCACAAGCAGGCAGAGAGGCAGGCGGGGGGGGAGGGGGGAAGCAGACTCCCTGCTGAGCAGAGAGTCTGATGTAGGGCTCGATCCCAGGACCCTGAGATCGTGACCTGAGCTGAAGGCAGAGGCTTTAACTCAGTGAGCCACTCAGGTGTCCATCCAACCCCTTACTTTAAATCTGGAGGTGTCTTTGGGTCTAAAATGAGTTTCTTGCCAACAGCATATTGATTGGTCTTGTTTTCTTTATCCATTCTGATACCCTGTGTCTTTCGATTGGGGCACTTAGCCCATTTACATTCACGGTAACTATTGAAAGATATGAATTTAGTGCCATTATAGTGCCTGTAAAACATATACATATATATATGCACAAAAAAAGGATAAACATGATGGAGAGATGGAGTATGAGTATAAAGATGAAAATTTAAAAAGATTATAAAAAAGGACTTGATAAGAAGTTGGTTAAAAAAAAAGAAAAAAAAAGGGAAGAATGTGATCAGGCTTGAGGCTAAAACAAAGCCATGTGCTAGATTTAGGGTATATTTTTCTCTGTTAGAAGAAAGTGTATCCCAAAATCTTAAAGAAAGAAAAACCTATATGTATACAAAAAATGAGGTTAAATACAATGGAGGGATGGAATATGACTATACCAATGAAAATTTAAAAAGATTTTTTAAAAAGGTATTAATAAGATAAAATAGTTAAAAAAAAAAAAGGTTTAAAAGGAAGGGAAAAATTTAAAAAAATAGAGTAAGAAAAAAATAAAATAAAAAAAATTTAACTTTGAAAGACTAAAGAATCATGGGGAAAAAGCCATGAATTCTATGAGTTGCTTTCCCCTACCTCTGGAGTTCTGCAGTTCTCACTGATCGGTGAACTTGGTTTTGGCTGGATGTTCTTGCTGATCTTCTATGGGAGGGGCTCGTTGCAGTGATTCTCAAATGCCTTTGCCGGAGGTGGAACCGTGCCAGTCTAAGTAATCCGCTCTGGTTTGTTCTTGGGAGCTTTTGTTCCCTGAATGCTTTCCGTACAGCTTTGGAGGCCGGGAATGAAGATGGCAGCCTCCCAGTCTCCGGCCGGAGGAGCCGAGCACTCGGGGGCCCTACTCAGTGCGCCCTAGGAGGAAAGCAGTCAATCCCTCCCATCTCCCTGGTCCCCAGCCGCGCTCTGAGCTCCAACATCTGGGGGCTCTGCCACACTCAGGCATCCCTGGTTCCTTCTGTGACCTCGTGGGTCCTGAGACCACACTGGCCCCGCGAGGGCTCCACCCCTCACTTAGCCTCTGGAGTGACGTCCCTCAGTGGAGCAGACTCTAAAAGTACCGATTTCGTGCTCCCTGCTCTGCCGCTGCTGGGAGCCGGCCCCTCCCCCTACGTTCTATGTTCCTGAATGTTGCCTCAGATTCACTTCTCTGCACGTCCTACCTTCCAGAAAATGGTTGCTTTTCTGTACCTAGAATTGCTGCTCTTCTTCTCTAGGATCTACTGTTGAGTTTGTAGGTGTTCAGAATGATTTGATAACTATCCAGCTGAACTCCTGGGGCCCGATGGTATTAGGTCTCCTCTGTCTCCGCCATCTTGCTCCTCCCCCTCCAAAGTGAAATTCTATACCCATTAAACAGGAATTCCTCATTCTCTCAACCTCCCAGCCCCTGGCAACCACCATTCTTTCTGCCTTTATGCTTTCGACTATTCTAAGTGCCTCATGTAAGTGTAGTCATACATTATTTGTCTTTTGTGACTGGCTCATTTCACATAGCATATTGTCCTCAAGGTTCAGTAGCATCCTGGAAATTTTCCTTTCTGTCTAAGGCTGAAATACTATTCCACTGTATGGATATGCCACTTTTTGCTTATCCATTCATCTGTGGATGGACACTTTGTTTGGTTCCATGTTTTAGATATTGGGTGCAGAAATGTCTGTGCAAGACCTTGCTTTCAATCTTTGGGGTATAAACCCAGAAGTGGAATTGTTGGATCACATGGTAATTCTCTTTTTAATTTTTTAGGAACCTCCATATTATTTTCCACAGGAGCAATACCATTTTACATCCCCACCAGCAGTGCACAATGGTTCCAATTTTTTCACATTCTTGCCAACACTTGTTGTTTCTGATTTTTTTGAGGGGGTAGCAGCCATTCTAATGAGTAGTGAAGTGGCAGTCTGTGCATTTTTAAGAAAAATTTTTTTTTATTTGACACACACATAGAGAGAGAGAGAGTGCACAAGCAGAGGGAGCAGCAGATTCCTCACTGAGCAGGGAGCCTGACACAGGGCTTGATCCCAGGATCCTGGGATCATGACCTGAGCTGAAGGCAGATGCTCAAGCAAATGAGTCACCCAGGCACCCTGTTTGTGCATTTTTATGTGTATGTGTTATACAGCAGTAAAAAGTTACTTTAAAGAAGTGAGTGGGTGTTGAGGAAGTAAGATAAGAGCTTAGTTCATACTAATTTTTCAAGTAGTTTAATAGTAGCAGAAAGGAGAAAAATATCAGTAATTGGAAATATTAAAAAAGGGAGAAGAAAACTTTATTTCTGCACAGAAAAGACAGGAAGCAATTTGTAGACAAAAGGGAAAAAGTTGAAGGCTGTCTGGGGACAGCTGGAGGGAAGGAATCTGGAACACAGAGGAGTTATCCTTGGAAAAGATGAACAAAGGGATACAGAGAAACTGACAGTTCAGGAAAACATTGAGATGGAGATTTTATATGAAAGAAGCTTAATCTTCTTAGCTAAGCTGGAGGCTGAGGGTATTGGTATGCTGTTTCTACCTTACTGTTGAAGGAAAGAAGCTCTTTGATAAAACTGAGAGTTCAGATACAATGATGCAAGATATGGTGATTGCTTCTGTAGGACAACATCTATTTAATTTTTGAAATAAAAATCAATTGTGAAACATATTTGAAACAACTGCACTGATATTTTAAATAAAATCTAGGAAGGGAACATTGAGTGATTTATAATTATATAAGAAAAGTTTGTCTTTATGATATGGATTTTGTAAGCAGTAAAAGTAGGGGGTTGACTTTATATCATAGAGTACCCAGTAGAAGCTTGACAAAGTTTGAAAAACAAATGAACACTTCTAGAAGCTGAATTATTGAGCAGTTGCAATGTCCACTGGAAGCCAGAGCACCTAGACAACTGGATGCCTCAGTTGAGAGTGGTCCCTAGGATAGCAAGAGCAGCTCAGCCACCAATGTGGTCCTACTGCCTCGTAGGACCTGGTGCCCTTGCGGCCAGGTCTGATGGCCTGGATGGCAACTATCCCACCTGTAGGCTCTGCCCTGCCATCCCTGGGGCCTACAGTAGAGGAATAAAAGCTGAGCACTCAAGGTTGGTATCCTGACCAGAAGCTGGAGGAAGCCCCTTAGGCATACCAACAGTAGTTTTGTACTGGCTACCATGAGATGAAAGATTTTGGAATGAGCCCAGATCCAGAGTGAACTTGACCTTTATGAGGGTTTCAATGAGGTGCTGAAGCAGGACAGGTTTGTAGTTGGATTAACCTAATCAAGAAGTTTAAATTGAAAAAAAGGAAGGGCGCCTGGGTGGCTCAGTTGGTTAAGACTCCAACTCTTGATTTTGGCTCAGGTCATGATTTCAGGGTCTTGAGATTGAGCCCTGCTTTGGATTCCATGCTGGGTGTAGAACCTGCTTAAGATTCTCTACTTCTCGCTCTGTCCAAATCCCCAACCCCCTTGGTTCTCTATTTATCTCGGGGGTGGGGGTGGGGTTAGGAAAATGGCAAGGGGATGCTCTTCCTATAGAGGAGTTAACCAAGGCGATGTGGAATTTGGGGCTAGGCAAACTTTTTGTGGCACCTTACTATGAACTTTTGTGATGTTAATTGTGAATTAGTGAGAACAGTGATTTTCTATAAAGAGCATAAAGAAAATATATACTCTATGAAATAGAGATTATTATAAAAAATAAGTTGTATGCCATGAAGAAGTGCTCAACATCACTCAGCATCAGGAAAATACAAATCAAAACCACAGTGAGATACCACCTCACACCAGTCAGAATGGCTAAAATTAACAAGTCAGGAAATGACAGATGTTGGCGAGGATGCGGAGAAAGGGGAACCCTCCTACACTGTTGGTGGGAATGCAAGCTGGTTCAGCCACTCTGGAAAACAGTATGGAGGTTCCTCGGAAAGTTGAAAATAGAGCTACCCTAAAACCCAGGAATCACACTACTGGGTATTTACTCCAAAGATACAAATGTAATGATCCAAAGGGGCACATGCACCCAAATGTTTATGGCAGCAATGTCCACAAGAGCCAAACTATGGAAAGAACCTAGATGTCCACCAACAGATGAATGGATAAAGAAGATGTGGTTTATATACACAACGAAATACTATGTAGCTATCAAGAGAAAGGAAATCTTGCCATTTGCAACGATGTGGATGGAACTAGAGGGTATTATGCTAAGCGAAATAAGTCAATCAGAGAAAGACAATTTTCATATGTTCTCTCTGATATGAAGTATTTGAGAGGCAGGGCGGGGGGTTATGGGGGGTCGGGGGGTAATGAAACAAGATGGGACTGGGAAGGGAGACAAACCATAAGAGACTCTCAATTTCATGAAACAAACTGAGGGTTGCTGGGGGGTAGAGGGGTAAGAACAGGGTGTCTGGGTTATGGACATTGGGCAGGGTATGTGCTGTTAAATGCTGTGAAATGTGTAAGCCTGATGATTCACAGACCTGTACCCCTGGGGCAAATAACACTTTATACGTTAATAAAATTTAAAAAATAAGTTGTATGCAATTACTAGAACAGAATCTCTAATTTCTGGTTGGTGACCAGGTATTTTGCTATTTGAAGTAACAGAAAGTAAAAACTCTTGTAGGAACAGCTGGACCTTGTAGGAAACTATATTTTATTTGATGTTACTTATCCCTACAACTATTGGCTTCTCTCATAAAATCCTCCTAATATTGTTCTTGGTTTGTAGTGTATTGACATCAACTAATGTGGTTTAACATGCACTTAAGAGGAAACAATTCAAAAGTCAGTGACCTTAAGATTATACCAGAAATTTCAATCAAAAATTTCAATCAAAAAAATTAATCATTGGGCTCCTGGGTGGCTCAAGTGGGTTAAAGCCTCTGCCTTCAGCTCAGATCATGATCTCAGGGTCCTGGGATCGAGCCCTGCCTCAGGCTCTCTGCTCAGTGGGGAGCCTGCTTCCCTCTCTCTCTCTGCCTACTTGTGATCTCTCTCTCTGATAAATAAAGAAATTCTTTGAAAAAAAAATTAATCATCTCATCAAGCATTCATTTACTGAGCTCAATGTTGGGGGCTAGGAGAGATCCAAAAAAGTCATTCTCCACACTTGTCAGAATTGCACATATTAACAAGAGATATAAAACACACACTTGCATGTTCATTCATTCATTCATTTCATTCATTCATACACATAGCATGTCCCTCAGCAAACACTTTGTTGGAAAAATCCTCCTTGCTGTTGGAGAGCTAATGATGAATGTGGCAACAGACCCTGTCCTTGAAAAAATTTGCAGTTCAGAGCAGGAAACAAATATGTAAATAATTATAATCCAAAGTCCTGCCTGAGGTGTTAAAAACCAACCAAAGTAATTGCAAGCGTGAATCTTCTATTTTGACAATATGTAGCTCAATATTCTTGGACAGAGGGCCTCTATGAAGCAGGGTGGTCCTACAGGACATAAAGAATGTTCTGAGAAATTGGTGATTAGAATCTCCACTCTGCACTTTCGACTGGACGATCTTGAAGAAGACATTTCACTTATCACATCCCAGCTTCCTTGTCTATAATCTGAGAATGATAATTCCTTTCCCAATGGTCTGTTATAAAGGTTAAATTGAGATAAAGTACATGTGGCCTGGATGTCCCAGCTCTGTGACTACAGAATAAGGTCACATTCGCTTCAATATTTCCATTAAATGACTGAATCTCTACAAGTCCTTCCAAACGGCAAGTCGCATCTCCCAAGAGCTAACCCCAAGATCTTTACTCTGGAATGTCCAAGAATCCAGGATGCCTTCTTAGCCATAAAGATTAGTCTTGTGATTCTCAGCTCTCCTGTAAGTCAGAGCAAAGCCTCTAGGCAGGGCAGATGTTTAGGGATATCTTCCCAATGTCCTAGACAGAAAATCAGAGCTGGTGCTTTTTAAATTGTTAATAGGAAGATGGAAATCCAAGCACGTTGGGCCACTTACTCAAGCTCCTATACCTAGACTTTGGTGTTTTGGAGTCTAAAACCCTAAGCTTGGAGCTTTCCATCATAATGAAATAATGCCAAAAAAGGTTAACAGGAAAGGAAGAAGAGGTTTGAGGGTACAGGGTAGTGTGAGGGTGGTGAGTATTTTTGTTTTGTTTCCTTAAATCAAAATGCATCAGATTAGTTCAACAATCTCTCTGTGATCCAGGAATATCCAATGAGGATAGACCATGAATTGGTTGAGACTGTACGTTCAAAGTCTCTCAGTGCTGCCATTGCTTATAGAAGATGAAAATAAAAAACAGCAAATATGTATTTTCTAGAAATATATACCTAGATTATTTCAATACCATTTCATTTCTTTCTGGTATGATTTTTGGTAAATATTTGTACAGTGTTTTACTTGTTTCTCTATGAACTAGATTATATGATCCTAGGTTTGTGTTATGCAGAAGTGAAACAATCAAAAAAATCAAAAACCAAAAAACTGCAACCATTCCATTCAGCCTTAATTTTAAGTCCATTTGTTTTTCTTGTAAACGTTCTTCTCCTCTCTCCTAAACCCATACTGTCAGTATAGGTTTAGATGTTAGATGACTGAATGTAGAGATAATTTTTTTCTTTCATCTCTATGCTAGTGACCCATTGGGTCAGGATAAATTAAAGGGTTAATATTTAGTTTTTACTTAAAAAATACTTTAAGATTTTAATTGATGAACACTATTGATAATAAGGAACTATCATTAGTCTACTCAGCCCCACTGAGCTTCTCTCCCCTTATTCTCAGCAGATGACATTGTTTCTGCTTTCCTGAAAAACACCGGTAGGTGCCATCAGTGGGGATTTGTCCCTTTACTGCCTCCCTACGTAGTTTTCTTCTTCACTTAAGTGCTCTCACTCTTGTGTTTATTGACTAGGTGCCCATCATTCCCTCCAGTTCTTGGGTCCCATCAATTAGCTCCTGAGGCTCTTTTTATTTTTTTTAAATTTTCACCTTTTTAATTTTTTATTTTCATTCTATAAGCAATGGCAGACCTGAGAGACTTTGAACGTACAGTCTCAACTAAGTCATGGTCTATCCTCATTGGATATTCCTGGATCACAGAGAGATTGTTAAACTAATCCGGTGCATTTTGATTTAAGAAAACAAAACAAAAATACTCACCACCCTCGTCCTACCCTGTACTCTCAAAACCTCTTCTTCCTTTCCTATTAGCCTTTTTTCCTCTCCCCTTTCATGGAGTTGCCTGGGAGGTAGAGTGGTAAATCCCTTGTCTAGAGAGTTCTGATCTCACCTCCTAAAATATAGTCAGATGGGCTTTGATATTGAGAACACGTACTTATTTCCATGTGGTAGCTGAACCAGTCCTTCTTCTGGCCTGTTCCAGACTTATTCTGTTTCAGAATTTTTCACCTTCTCCCACTCTTACAACTGTATCTTCTTTCTCCATCGTTCTTCCTCTTGTTCCCCATATTATGCAGCTTATCTATTTCCTTTGCTGAGGTTTTCATGCAATTTCTTCTCATCTCCCAGGGTTAATATATATGCTGCTGAAGCGAGCACTAATCTCGCAGGGTTAAAAAGACAGGAGGACAAAATATCCAGGAGGTGTGGATGAGAGGAGTGAGAGAGGGATGAAGAGGACAGTGAGAACTCAGGACAAGGTCCAGGGAGTTTGTCCTTAGAGTAGGGCCAATTTGGCCTTCTAGTTCTTTGGAGATATTAAAAATCAGAACGGATTCCTCTCTGAAATAGCTTTGTTTAACCTTATTTAATAATATATATGTGATTTAAAATGATACAAGTTAGCAAAAAAAAAAAGGCCTTAAAATTTAGCCATAAAACCTTAACTAAATAAATTTAAAATGCACAGAATTATATTTTACAGTGAAACCCAAGGGAATGCACATGAAGTATTATATTTTAATCAGCTTTGACTATTATCTCTGGTTCAAACAGGGCTGCATAATAGGATGAACATGGAAATTAATACTTTGGCCAGAGCTGTGTGTCCCTCTAAAGAAAGGAAGATGAAAGTCAGTCTTTCAGAAAGATTTTGAGACCCAGGACAGAAACCTCTGAAAGAAGGTATCACCCAACCTCCAGCCCCCAATCCAATCAGCAGAGGCTCCAGGAAATGAATGAAAAAATTTGTAGCGAAGAGTAACAACACTCAAGCCACAACTAAATAAAAATTAAGTGTAGATAATCAAGGATTTCATGGAATTTTTCGTTTCCCTTTGTAGTCACTCTGGTCTAGATTGTTATTATAATTGCTGACATTTCAGTTATCATTTTCTAGAATAATAACTTTTTCTAAAAGGAACATCCTGTAGCAGGCACTTGTAATAGAAACTGTTCTTCAGATATATGTTTTCTTCATGTATACATAACTATTGGCATTTTACTGGTTCTGGCTACATATTCTACATAGTCTAATAGGTCAAAAAATAACATGTTAAACTTAACTAGCTAATTTGAAAATGATGGTTTATGACAATTGAATATAATCAGGTGATAGGGTTTTTTTTTTTTTTTGGCAAAACCTGAAATTACATATAACCCAGGAAATGTCCCTAGAAGTGAACATTTCTTTAGTTTGTTATTATGCTGAAAAGACTAATACTTTTTAAAGATTTTATTTATTTATTTTAGAGAGAGAGAGCGAGAGAATGAGCATGAGTTGGGAGAGGAGCAAAGAGGGAGGGAGACAAACAAGGAGAAAATCTCCAGTAGACTCCATGCTGAGCACAGAGCCTCATCTGGGCTTCATCCCATGACCCTGAGATCACAATCCAGAGATTATAACCCAGAGATCACAACCGAAGCCAAATCCAAGAGCCAAGCCACTTAACCAAATGAGCCACCCAGGAGCCCCTAAAAGATTAATTAAAAAAAAAAAAATGAAACTTAGATCACATCCAAGCAACACAAGAGTTTTAACTATATTGTCTATTCTAGTCTAAATTGTCATTCCTTTTTATGTGGAATCATGTGGGCAATGATTAACTTATTGTTAAGCATCTGCCTTCGGCTCAGGTCATGATCCCAGAGTCCTGGGATCGAGCCCCGCATCAGGCTCCCTGCTCGGTGGGAAGCCTGCTTCTCCCACTACCATTCCCTCTGCTTGTGTTCCCTCTCTTTTTGTGTTTCTCGATGTCAAATAAATAAAATCTTTACAAAAAAAAAAAAAGAATGATGATTTACGTGAGTGGCTGGAGGCTGGAGACCAGCCTCTGTAGTGACCCATTCCTACTGGGGGACCAGATGCTGAGAACTTATGGACACACATCCCAAGTGTTGGTTGTTGGGTCAAACCAAACCCACATCCATTCTGTCAATCTCGGGTATTAGTATCCTCCACCAGCAATTTTGCTGTACCAGTATTAACTAGAAATGTCATTCTAGCTTAATATATTAGAAATGCAATTTAAATAAATTAATTTTGTTCATGATTCCTACATCTGACAAAAGATTGGATGGAAAAGATAAAGTGAACATTTACTTGACATATTTCAGTTACTTTTTTTTAAGACATTTTTTTATTTTTAGGATTTTATTTATTTATTTGACAGAGAGAGAGAGAGATCACAAGTAGGCAGAGAGGCAGGTAGAGAGAGAGGGGGAAGCAGGCTCCCCGCTGAGCAGAGAGCCTGATGCGGGGCTCGATCCCAGGACCATAAGATCATGACCTGAGCTGAAGGCAGAGGCTTTAACCCACTGAGCCACCCAGGCACCCCTCAAAGGGGGTTTTGAATTTGGAGTTAGAACCAGGTGAAAACATAATTCTAGGGGCGACTGGGTGCTCAGTTGGTTAAGCGTCCAACTCTTGATTTTGGCTCAGGTTATGATATCAGGAGGGGGAAATTGAGCCTTGTGTGTGTGTTGGGGGGATGGGCGGGGTGCTCTGTACTGGGTATGGAGCCTCCTTAAGATTCTCTCTTCTCTTTCCCCCTTTGCACGCAACCCCTCCTCCCTGCTCTCTCTCTCTCTCTCTCTCAATACACACCCCCCCCCACAGACACAAAACCACCATAATTCTATCTGAATAGGTAAGTGTGGTTAATAATAAGGTATCATTAGCCATTATACTTCATCTCAAACTAGATTGTCAGATTAATGAACTTGCCATTTAGAAGGTCTGTCCTAGGAAGTGGGAGCCAAGACTTCTTGGTTTTGAGGGAAGAGGAAAAAAAGAAACAAACCAAACCAAACCCCAACAAACTAAAAACCTAAAGAACATTGAGCAAGTTTGGGTAGAATTCTGCAGTGGAAAAAAATTCTCATGTGAACAGATCTAGAAAACTCCAAGTAAGATGCCCTTCAATTCTGAATTTTATAATGAAACAATATTACAGACAGGCAAGCTTCAATTTTTTAAATCGATTTTCCTACAACCGACTTTGCATAACATAAGTCAATCAATATAGATTTCTTAAATTTCAAATATGGCAAAATAGGCAAAGACTCTCACCAAAATTCCCAGACAATAGCCCTTCCTAGTACACTCTTACAGTGTCCTCAGGGCATACCATACTCCACATGCCCTCTAGTGTATCCCTCTGGAAACACAGCTGCTGGGTCTACGCTTACGTAAATTATTTGCTCTTCCAGAGGAGAATTTCCAGAGCAGCCTGCTTAAAATCTGTTTATCCTGCATAGCCAACTTGTATTGATGTCTTTTCCAGTGTTCATACAAATCATTATTTCACCTTGTTTATTTATCCCCAACCGATTCTCAAAAATGGCTTACGAGGACACATAAAATATGATGAAATTGGATATGTTAAACTGTGTTGAATGATAAAAGAAAACCAAGGGTGAAGCAAAAATGATCAAGAAATTAGATAAAAATATACAAGATAACAATCAACCATCCTTCCACTGATGGACTGTAGAGTTAGCTGTACCTGTTTACATTAATCTGGGTAGACTAGGTTATGCTATGGTAAAAGGAACCCTCAAATCTCGGGAGCTCATAATAACTATGCTTTAGTTTTCCTTTCACGCCACAGACCCACTATTGGTGACTTGAAGTCCTGCTCCTCGCTCTTGTCTCTAATTTCTGCGCTAATGGAGCAACCTTTCACTGTGGTCAAGGGCAAAAGCTTTGGAGGCTCTTGCATCAGCGATCAAATGCTTTGGTTATGTTGCTTCTAGTCTCTCACTGGCCAGAAGTCCTCTCATGAGCCCACCCACAAGAGAGCTGAAAAGCCTGGTGTTCTGTGTGGAAGGAGAAAACCAGATACTGGTAGGCAGGCAGTGCCTATGACAATGTTGTAGTGGTCAGGGTGAATAAAGGAAGTTAAGACAGCACACTGAAGTGTTCATAAGATAAAAACGAATGTAACAGCTCAGCAAAACTATAGCTATTTTTGATTCTAAAATCAGACAGGAATTTCTCCAGGATTCCCTACTAAAAAGGCAATGTGTAGCACAGATTGCATCATCTTTACAATGCATTTAGGGCTTTTTGTCTTATCAGGCACTCGTGCGGGTTTATGGCATCACAACAATCTGTAATTGGGGTTGAAACTCAAGAGGAGTCAAATTACTGTGGTATGACTACCCATCATTCCATCAAACTCTTAATTCAGGCAGGTATTTAAGCATTCCACTTGTGGGTTGTGTGTAATCAGTCAAAGAGCAGAGAGTGCTAGACTGCCAGAAAACTCCTAGAAAAAAAAAAATGAAACAATAACCACGGAAGATATACATAGTTTACAGAAAGGCAGGGGATTATGATGGCAGAAGCCCAGGGCTCAGTTCTGAGGGCTTAGTCTTTGGAGTTTGCTTTGTCTTTCAGGTGACCTAGTCTGACACAGAATCAATATATCCAAGAATAGCAGCTGTAGACGTCCAAGTTTGCTCGACCTTCCACTTCACTGAGCAAGAATCAAAGCAAGTAGAGGAGAGAACCCTGGTGACCTTGATGTTTGTGATTCGCTGGGGACACAATAAACAAGTAACTTATATGAGGAAGATCTGTAGAACAAACCCTTTTGCATGGGGTCTCCTAACAAACATGTGAAGCAGATACAAACAAAATGGCATAATCAACATTTGCACCTAACTGCTCCCAGCTCAGCTATCACAAGTATTGGTGTTTCCTTCTGTGTGCTCACCCCTCCCCTCACCTTTAAGTCTGTTGAGCCATATCCAAGGCTAAGTCTTGGCCCCAAGATGGATCCCTAACCAGAATATAAGTATTGACAAGAAGCTCATGCTGGGGAGATCTCACTCCATTGCTACCCATCAACATTCTTCTTCCGTCTAGCCCTAGTAGAAACGCCCTCTCGGCCTACCCTCCCAGAGGGCTGAGTAGATCATTTTATCCAGCATGAATGAAGTAGCTGCCAGGAGCTGGTGATTGTACAAACTAGAATGAATCTTTTTCCTTTTATGGCTGGGACTACATCAATTGCCTTTAATCTCTGTGTCCTCTAATTTATCTTGTACACTACTGCCTACCCTGATCAGACAATCTTAGTTTTACTCAGAGTATTAAATCCAATTATATTTAATGCAATTACATTTGCATTGCAAATGTAATTGCATTAAATTGCAAATACAATTTAATTAATACAGATTTATGCTCTCTTCCTATTCATGTTTTAATTTGGCCTAATTTTGAATGTATGTTCCTTTTTCTTCTATTCATCAAAATCATTTCTTATGAACCCATTTCCCTTCTTTTAACACATAAATTATGCATACTTTTACTGTAGTTCTAGTGTTTACCCTAGAGTTCAACATTCATTTGCTTTTAGTCTGCTAAAATTTTAATTTAATTTTTTATTTTTTTGTAAGCTCTACACCAAAAGTGGGACTTGAACTCATGACCTAGAGATCAAGAGTCACATATTCTACCAACTGAGCCAGCCAGATGCCCTTAGTCTATTAAATTTTTTAATTTTACCATTTTTCTAATACTTCTAGAACCTTTGAACTCTTTAATTCCATTTACACCTCCATCCCTTCTTGGGCATCATTGTTGTCATGCATTTTAAAGCAATTATTGATTTGTATAGTCAGTACTAACATACATTTACCCACATAATTACCTTTTCTGGTATTCTTTATTCCATACTCTATTTCCATTTTTCCACATGGGATGATTTTCCTTCTGCCTGAATAAGTCTCTACTTTTACTTCTAATGCAGTTCTACTGATGATAAATTCTTCCAGCTGTTTTTTTCTAAAAGTGTCTATTTCACCTTTAGTTTTGAAGGGTACTTTTGCTGAGTATAAAATTCTATGTT